>QLON01001344.1:0-74510 GCA_003313675.1 Termitomyces heimii
AGCTGGTTCAGCTCGGACAGCTCTGGCCACTCTACGACCCCTAAAGCAGTTGTCCTATCTCTCGATATTCACCGTCTGTTTTATGTACTCATGCGCATGGAAGCTCTCGGTTTTGACGTCGGAACCCTTGACGTTCAGGTTGACAATCCATCTCGTCCAATGAGCTACATCAACATCTTCGCCAATTCTGATAAATCGGATACGCTATCCCTGGCCTCTTTTCGCTCGTCATTATCTGCAGTCTCTAACTTATCGCTCGGTAGCGGATGGTGGGGTCGGCCGGAGCCACCCAGTGTCGACTCAGAACTCAAGTATATCTACAGCAGCTTTACGAAGATACCAGCGTTATCTGTGAATGCTCCTGGTCGTAAAGTCATAGCAGAGCTGTTGAGCGATTCATCGAATCAAAACGCACTCCCTCTTGACGCTTTCAAAAATCTTCAGAAGTTGGAATGTGTGGATATAGATCCTCGGACATTGCTGGGATGGGACAAACTTGCAGATAGCCTTGTGAGTCTCAAGATCAAGAAAAGTGGGCTAGAGGACATGACAGATATATTTGTTGGGGCGGTGATTGATGATCAAGCACGGAGGGAAGGAAGCACTAGTCGCAAACGACAGAGGCGAATACCTCCTGGATTGGCGAGCGATCCGTCATTTTTCAGCACGCGTCTTCCAGAGTCCGTTCCCGAAGATGCAGACGCTGAGGAGATTGAGGCAATCCACGAGAGTAATGAGTCTAAACTACACCAAGACAGTGAATCGTCTTCGCCTGGGCCTTCACTCGAGCTGCCATCTAGTAAATGGGCACTTTTGAAGTATCTATCGCTTTCCGATAACTCTTTAACATCTTTTCCTTCTGGCGCATTACCATATCTAACCAACCTATCCTACCTAGATCTTTCATCGAACCTTCTTGTCTCTGTACCACCCGGGCTCGGGGCGCTCTACAATCTTGTTTCTTTGAACCTCTCCGATAACATGATTGATTCTGTTCTCGGGATTTACCTGAATCTTGGTCAGGTGTTGACTCTCAACATAGCGCACAATCGCCTGGAGTCCATTTGCGGTCTAGAACGGCTCGCTGCTCTAGAACGTATTGACCTGCGTGATAATCTCATCGAGGAAAGTGCTGAAGTAGGGAGGCTAGCTGTTCTTCCAAACATCTTGGAAATATGGGTGGAAGGTAACCCGTTAGTTGAGATCGAGGAGGGCTATAGGGTTACATGTTTCGATTACTTTTGGAGGGAGAAGAAAGCCGTTAAGCTTGATGGAACTGCACCCGGATTCTATGAACGACGAAATTTGACTGTATTACCTTCAGAGCAAATGACGTCTTCTCGAATTACCACAGCACCATCACCTCCTGTCGTAGCTGTCGGCCACAAACATGCACAACACCAGACCCCTCCTCAGCAGTCCTCGGTTCCTGATACTAAATATCCGACTCCTCCCTCATCCAATGCATCTCCCTCACTTGGTGCTGTTGTCGTAGCTGGTAAATCACGCCACAAGAAGCCGAAACGGATCGTCGAGCTTGACATCGAGTACAGCAACAATTCCGCCCCTAAAGCGAGTACCAGCCATTCGAGGAATCGGTCGACGACATCCACTATACCAAAATCAAAGCCGAAGATGAAAACAAATAAATCAATCGAGCTCCAGGAGCCACCTTCAGCAGGAGAATGGGGACAGTTTGAGTCCAATGTCTATGATGAAGCCTCTCCTTCTCCACAACTTTCCCTCTTTGTCGAGGAGCCGACACCGATTGAAGGAGTGTCGGCCTCGAGCCCGGTCATATACCCTCAGCCGAAAAAGTCTCTGGAGAAGACTACGCGTAGCACACGTCGCCAGCGATATCATACCGAATTCATTTCCTCGTCAACGACCTCCGATATTCCGAATACGTCCACCTCATCAGCGAAGCCTCCATCCCTGAAAGGAGGCCCGAATACTATCCTTGGTCTTACATCTCCAACAGGCAAGGCAACTGGCTCTACTACCCTCTCGTCCAGATCTGCTACACGTGAAGCCCGAGTCAGCGCGTCAGTCTTTGATCAACCATCCAAGTCTGAACGAGAAGAGGGTGGCGATGGTAAAGGAGACATAAAGGATAACGGGGATGCATTCAGGCAGCGGATAGAGGCCCTGAAGAAGGACATGGGTGATAGTTGGCTGAAGGTCTACAGTCAAAGCCAAATCAAGGCTTCCAATTCATGACGTGTTTCGCAACTTTGATGATTCTCTCCAGGCATTTTGTTCGGGTTCGTATTGATAGCTTACTTTTTCTGTGCTATATGGTATACCCATTATCTCAATATATACAGTATGCTAATTTAAATGGGAAACATTGCATCAATCATTGACCGACGTTTGCGAATTTGATGTGTTTTGTGGCTACCTAGTGTATGGACAGGGGGGATTTGAAACTTGGAATCGATGATGATGGGGCCAAGAATGAAACTCGGAAAGACTCCGGGGGAACTGGTATTCTATTCGGTTTGCATCAAGAAGGGCACGGTCCTCTCGTCGCTCACCGAAGCCCGTTGCCGAAGAGTACTAGGGTCATAATTGACAAAAGTAATGCTACTGCGACGGCAATTCGGGCACTCTCACTCTTGTTATCGCTTAATTCTCGACTGTCGCTTCCCCGCTCGATTAGACAATTTCTTCCTTTTATATGGAATCTGAGAAACCCGAGTCGTCGGATGAAATAATGGAGGTCGAAGACCCTGAATTGTACCATAGTGGTATCCAAGGATGGATACGTTATTGTCCATAAACTTAGATTCGGGTCCTATTCACATGTATGGCTTGCTCTAGATCAGCAGCTGAAGCGACTCCTTGCGATGAAGTTCACTATCGCGTCAGCTCCAGTAGAAAGTTCGGAAACCAGGATTCAGGCCACCAGCACCCTAGGCAAAAATTTGTCACGACTTTGCTCAACGATTTCGAGCTTGACGGCCCGAACGGTCGCCATCGCTGCCTCACCTTGGAAGTCGCTGGTCCTAGCGTTTGGAAAGTCAGACGGGAGTGCTTCGGAAAGACGCTGCCGATGTCAATCTCGCGAAGAATAACGTCGCAGAGTGCCATGGGGCTCGCATTCTTACACGCTTATGATGTTGTTCATGGATGTAAAATCAGCCCGTAGTTCACAGGTAGATGCACTGACCAACAAAATTCTCTTGGAGATTCTGATTCATGGTCGTTAGAAAAGGGTTACAGCTGCCTTGGGGAACCTAGAAAGATATTCATCGCGAGGATCTATGGCAACCCGGCTCACCCAGGGTGGGAAAGACTACCGCAACCCTGACACTGTCGAGGTGTCGATTGACGGTCTGGCTATACCATGCGCTACTGACATCACACCATAAACTATCTGATTGCTTTTAACATCGCACAAACTCGCTTATAAGTGTCCGACTATATGAATAGACGTTGTAAGGCTTTCCGTTCCTTTAATTCGCGAGAAGCAGGGGGATACCACATGATGAATAGGAACTGGAGCTAAAGGACGCGATGGTTTTCATTGATTTCGCAGACAAGGATTGTGCACTTATCGACAGACAGTGGATCACCAACGTTTATGAATGAGATATGGCTTTGTTTCTGACATTCTTGACATCAGTAGCGAAAACCATTGTGGCGTTGATACTGCGTTTATCTAGAGACGCCGCTTAATTGAAGAGAAATCACATGTCTGGATTGTCGCGAAGGGTCCTTGTTTCCTACAGTAATTGTGTATACCTACAAATAAGTTGGTCAATTCTAAACTTACTTTCAATGCAGAGATGCGTCATGAACCATAAAACGTTCGTCGTTCATGCATCCTCACACTGACAGCAAAGTTCCCACGGGGATACACGTGCGCCCCTGGACACTGAACAACAGAAAACTTCCTTGAAGACAGTGTTAAGCTCGTTGCTGTTTCTCTCGGCCTCTTCGTCTTCCAAATGTTATGGTCCGCCTTGCGGGAGCATCGACCAGGAATCGCAACCGTCAATTGTCCCATAGATACCGCTTGAAAGTTGTCCATGGCAATGTCGAGGCCGATCCTGCTGCTGACGAGGACATGGATACTGGCCGATATTCAAATTTGGTTGCTGGTGTGGATGCAGAGGACGCCAATGTAAGCAAGTCTTAAGTTCCACCTCGCACATTGCGAGACCGCCTTTTGGTGGCTGTGTGACCCGCGGTTTTCTGACTAACCTGCTGACTAAATCGCTCAGGAACATCATTTACAGCAAGTCCTGTATGCGTCATCGCAACACGATGATCCGACGCGTGGCGCACGGGCTACGCCACATGCCCATGCCTTTATTCCAACTCCGGATTCTACCGGCCTTGTTGAACACTATTCTGATCTGTATGCGCCCAATCGATGGAAAGATCCCGTGACCTATCTGTGTACTTCCATTTCACTCGAAGACTCTTGCACCAGTGCTTTAGTCAGTGATTTCACGTATTATATGGACGAACAAGACAAAGATTGGCTTGACAAAAATAACCAAGCGGCCCACGATGAGGGCACTGGCCAGCAAGCGGTCATGTCTTCGCCGGTGACTCGACCACCTCGGCGTGGTTTAATGACGCAGGGAGAGACTTTAGCACCTTCGCTGACCCTCACGATCTCAGAGGACGAATTTGAATTGGTGATGGGTCTTTTTGAAAAAGTGACAAACGAGAAAACAGAATACTTGCATCATGTATGCAACTGACCCATTTTTCATCTTATCAACTTATGATATCTCAGGGGCTCGAGAATGGCATGGCCTTTCCCGCTTTCTCTGAATATCAAGACACGTTTTCATCTATCCTTTCTCCCGCAAGCTTTGCTGCATACTCTGTTCCTCGATGGGTTCCTACTCCTTCTCGTCTTGCTTCTATTGCACGTATCATATACCAGTATTGGAAAGAGCGACGTATCAAACGTGGGGGTCACCGAATTATACCCATTGTTAATGTAGGCTCTGACATCGTTGCAATCTCGGGTCATTCTGACCCCAGCATAGCTCGATGAATCTGACACACTCAACGAATCCTATGTCTGTTTTCGGAGGCGGGAAACAAAAACCCTTCGGAAAACGCGCGCCTCCCAAGTAACGTTTTCGGATCGGCTCATTCGACTACAGGCTGAGCTGTTGTATCCTCTTGAGCTTGGTAAACAGCTCCTCCAGCGGGAACAGCTCAAGAGAGATTACGCGTTGCATTCTCAACAAATTTGCGTCAAGCGGATTTTATTTTCCGACTTGAAACGGAAATTCCCAGGTTGGGGCGACAAAGAGGATGAAGGCCTGCTCACAGACAAGGAAAGACCTAAGAGGGTGGAACTAATGCAAGCCGTTCTCACTTCAATTCGTACAACCACCTCTTATACAGTTTATACAGTCGCCCTCCCAAGATCAAACCCGAGGTCATGGGTGCGCACATCCACCCAGAACCAATTGCAATGCGTCGTCCCACGGAGCGTCTTGCACGTATCAACCATACTATCGAAACAATGCTGAAACGTCGGAAGGAAGAAGATCGTCAATGGGAGGATAAAGTCGACGTAAGTAAAATTTTAGAAGAATGTACATGCCCCATTCTTACAATGACATGACCAACCAGGGTCCCTATCAGGTCCCGTTTGTCCCATGTTCAACCAGATACTTCAAGCATATACCGCTCCCCCTAGCATCATCCTCTGATACACCGAAAGAGGCCAGGAATTATCGAGCGCTTCGTACACGTGTTGGTCGCGGTGGAAGAATTATTCTTGATAGGCGAAATTCTGTTGCACTGTCTATCAATACCACTAAGCGACCGTGCCTGCATGAAGATGAGGCTGCTGAAATTGACGACGAACAGTTCAAACGAATGCAGGAAAGATGGCGGTTCGATGCTGATGACTTTCCAACTGTGGGACCCTCAAGTCTTGATGGGATGGACAGAGTTCTCTTGGACGATTATTCTCCTCGGTCTGTTATCCATTCTGTTTCTGATATATGGCCATTTCTCATAGTTTGCAGTTTTCTCCGTCACTCAATGACGTTCTTTCTAGATCTCGATCAACAGAGTCTCATGAATGACCCTGTGATACCCATCATCAATAATGGGCGCCGGCATCTAGTCGTGCCTCCCAGACTTGGCTTACCACCAACTCATCGTCTTCTACCTGGAGATCCTAGACCGGGAGCACCGCAGCATCAATTGCCAACGCCAATCAGGGCCCCAATTTCGGCCCAACAACACATCAAGACCATGGGACTTTCCTCAACGCACCAGATGCGTATATCACTAAACGGTGGCATGCGATCCAGCCCAGTTGCCCCTTCTACCATACCTCCACGTTTATCTCAACCCGATTCTACCGCTCTCGTGTGCAATTCTCCTTCAAACAACAGTATCCATCGTGTGGCCATCAACTTACCTCACACTGATCCCTCCAGCGATGAGGTAGACGGAAGAAAGTCAACTTCAAATGGCACTATGTGCATGCTGCAGACGCTGAAGGACGATACCGATTGTAAGCAAGATATCAAAGGAAATGACTGTGTCACGATCCCTGTTAGGCGTCAAAGTATGACTGCCAGTAACTCACCGATCAACACCGCTAATCCACAGACTCCTGCCGCATTTATCAATAATCAAACTCGGGCTGGGATACAAGTGAAGCACGGGCTAAAGATGCAACATCTCAAAACAGCATTTGCGGGCGTCCAGGCCAAGGCTAATCAGGAGACAAATGTCGCCGCCCAACCTTTACCTTCATACCCACAGTCTAAATTCGCCCTTCACCAGCATCTAGTGGCTTTTTCAGGCTCAAATACCAATAATCTCAAGTTTCCTGCTTCACGACAGATGCAGTGCACCAACAGTGCACTCCCTTCAACTGGTGTTATTGAGAGTCAGATCCGGGGACCAATATCCTTGTCGGCTGCCCCCGTTAGTGTCTCATCGCCAAAGGGGATGCGACCGATTCTGCACATTGTGCCCAACAAACAACTCACCAATCATCTGTCACTGCCAAACAATTAACACAATAGATCTTCAAGTCTTGTTTCATTCGTTCACTCCCAGTCGCCTCTTCGCGTCACCCTTATTTCGACTCTGCTGCGACCGCCACCTTGATACCAACTCCAGCTGGATTACTCTCGAAGAATGGTTTTTAGCTATAAGCTAGACTTTTTCGATACCCTTTCTTCCGAGTTTGCCAACTTTGATACCTCCATTTCATAGTTTTGTTATTCTAGTTTATCTATTTAGTATTGCGCCTGTAACATATCCACGTCAACGTTCACATCCCGAATAAATATTTTAGACAGTTGATGTATCTAGTTGTGCCTCGAATAGGACTTGATGTAAGAGGACTAGTGAAACCAGACCACGGCAATGATTACAGCTTGTGGAAGGCACATATCTGAATCAATTACATGATTCAGATATCTGGTTCTATGTATACAGTTTCGTGTACATGTCATGTTTGAACTGTTGTGAGCTTCAGGTTTACACTTCGAGGCATAATCTTTGGTTGCACATTGTAGGACGTCGGACGGGTATCAGACAGTCACGATACAGAAGACTCTCAGTTACAAATTCGGACATTTTTTAGACTGTAAACAGACCTATATTGTCAGCAGTTACTGTCCTCGCAAGCGCAAAAACAGAAACACCACCAATATTTTACGGACGGTGTCTAAAGTTATTGGACCGTCAAGTAGCACTTGATGCATTAATGCGGGTTACTAACAGAACGACTGGGGTCCGTGTCTCATGGACACTAGTGCATGCCAAAAGTGGTACGTACGTGCACCAAATCGGATATATATAGGCAAGGAGGGGCAAGGGCCCTTTGCAGGACGAGAAAGTCATGGAAAATCGACGCAAGTTTTCATTCAACGAGGCCAGTCAATCTCGTGCTGCCAACATCGTCAAGACAGTTATTTTATAAATCACACTTTCGCTAACCAGATACTTCCAATATATGTGCAGCAGGGTATAAATACCAAGTAAAAGAACAGTTCACCGGGTCCGAGACTACATAATTTCATCAATTGTCATATCACCTGGGATACTCTCTAGGACATGTACGCGCTGCGCTGAGTCCTTTCTTGACGAGTCAGATTTGGATGCCGAAGGAAGTGGGTTACCACCACCACCACTACCGGTGGTATTAAGGCTTCGTGCGAGGTTCACCAGAGGCGTGCGCGTCACGCGTGTCAATGCCGTGCGCGGCTTACTCTCTCCAGGAACCATAACGGATTTATACATATCAAGCTCGTGTTGGAGGTCATCGTTGATCGCCGCGGCCGCCTCTTGTTCCCGGCCGAGCATGACGAGTTTCTGTTCAAACACATGCCAGTCAATCAGACGCGTCCCAGAGAGACGGGGTGAATGGGTACAAACGTGTTTCATCTCAGCTAGCTCCCTCCGTATTCGATCGACATACATGATGCGCTGTGCGGGGTTGTTGTGGCCGAGTATCTCGGCGTTGAACTTGCTGAGTCTTTGAGCCTCTTCCTCGGCTAGTTGGTTCTTCGCCACGAGCGACCCTATCTCATCTGACAGAGTGTGATAAGCCTCCTGGTACCTCTCTGCATCTGCCAATTCGGCAGTCAACCTGATATTAACACGAATCAGTTAATCCAGCCTACACGTCAAAAAGAAGAGACTGACTTGTCGATCTCGGCCCGCAAAGCATCCTCGGCCGTCCTCATTTTCTGCACAGTTTCTGTGAGTCGGCGAACGACGTCGCGTTCCCTCTTCAAGGCAGCTTCATTGCGTGCAGCACCCTCCGCCAACTTCTGTTCCGCTTCTGTTGCTCGGCGTGTTAGGGAGTCTGAAGACGACCTGAGTGATTCCGCGAGGTCGGTAGCAGCCTTCAGTTCTACATTAATCACGTTTTTCTCTTCTTCGGCACGCTCCAGTCGCGCTGCAATCGCTTCGTGTGAGGCAAGTGCACTTGCTAGAGAGGCCGAGTGCAGTTCAGAGAGCTGTTGTTCGCATTTGAGTTGTCCCTTGAGAACGGTATATTCAAGGAGAAGTTGTTCACTGGTCACTCGATAAAACTCAGAGAATGATCCGGATATGCCTCTATCTATTGTATCAACGTCTTGGAGTGATGCAGCATGCTCTAGTTCCACGGAGCTCAGAATATCGGAGATTGATTCATCATGGTGGTGAGACGCGAGAAGCGTCCTATCCAATAACATGTCCTGGTAGGAGGCAATTTCGCGATCTGTCTCCTCAAGTTGCTCAGACAAGAAGATCTTCTGATCATTAGTGTGCCTGATCAAGACGGCCAACTCGTCCACCTGAGCTACGGAGTTAGCCAGTTTGCGTTCCAGACGTGACACTTGCAATGCCATGGCAGCGTTTTCTTGACGTAGACGAGTATAGGATGACAGAGAGACGGTACCACGCGCGAGGCGGCCGTACTCTTCGGCGACCTGGCCTACTAGATTTCGATAGTGTTCCAGCTGAGCGAGAAGATCATCCTCTTGATTCGAACTCGCCTCACGGAGTGACGCAAGTGCCTCTTGCGCTCGTTTAGCTTCTGCTTGGGACGTGGCGATCACATCTTCAAGCTTCTGCGCAGCTACTCGAGCAGCCTGAGATTCTTGATCGACGCGTCCGTTAATCTCCTGCAGCTTGCTTTCCGTAGCCTCTTTGCGTATTTTTTCATTATTCAGCGCCTTTTCTAGCTCGGTTATGCGTCGGTCCTTCTCACGCAGTTCCTCCCTCCTTTTGATCTCCAACGACTGCAGAGATTTTTTGGCATCGCTCGCTTCTCCCTGTTTTGTTGTGAGCTGGTTCCTCTCGTGTTCCGACAACCGGAGTTTGATGCGCAAATCTTTGATTTCTGTCTGGTCTGATGCGTTCGTCTTCTTGAGATCCTGGATTCGGGACTCGAGAAGGTCAATCTGTTTCTTCTGTTTGTCTCCTCGATCTGTTTGCTCAGACACTAGCCTTTGGCAGCGGGAAAACTCGGATTTTAGACGCTCTACTTCGGCTTGATGCTAGTCGGACGTCAGTGGCCATGTCCAGAAACGAGGGTATGAGCTGACCGCTTTCTTGCCATCATTGTGGACTCTCTCCAAGTCGTCGACCTTTCGCTGGAGCAAGGCATAGCGATCTTCGAGTGATTGAGATGGGACGCGTTTCGCTACTGTCTTTTTGGGCTCGCGTGCCGGTTCTGCAAGACGAGTCTCACCGGGGACTTCGCTGTCTTTGTCTTTGGCAAAACGGTCTGTTTTCTCGAGGAATGCGCGGCGTTTGTAGTCGTCCAAGTGTGAATCTGCGGGAATGACTTGAGCTGGGGGTTGGCATCAACGGAGAAGATTCACCTGCCAGGACATTGTAGGAATTCGGGCCTGGGACATCGGACACTGGGAGAGAGGTGAGATGGCTTGTGAACGTGGTGTGTTGAGCATACTTTTCTGCGGTTCGAACCGAGGGCCTTTGGAAAACATGGAACAGAACTTGGCCAAACAGAGGAACACAGACGCGACGTGAAAGTGCACGTGACTGATGGAGATGTTTTGGCATGCTTGGCTGTGGCGTTGAGCGTGGGAACTGCGGTCGTGTGGGACACACTTGAGGTTGTTGTGCGTAGAATTTCTCGCTTTAGGCTGGTTTGCTTTGTCACATTCCTTTGTTTGCCATGACCGCGCCGTCCCCTTCTGCGCCGGTCGCGCTCTCCAATGCGTCACAAAAAATTTCCTCTTCCTCTTCAGACCCAGCCTCTGTGACGGCCGACTCTCAAAGTGACGATGCACAGCTCCTCGCTCCAAACGCTGTCCCACTTAACCAGAATCCTGCTCGCCATGGCCCCCACACCGACCTCGACCAAGTTGCAGCTGAACCCGCTGCTGCTCAAACCGAGCCACCCACGCCTGTCGCCGTCGACCCTCCTGCCTTGATCAGCCCAGCAGCCCACAGTCTTTCAGTGCAGGGGACACGTGAAATCATCTCCCAAACGGATAAAGAGGGCGATACACCGGCCCTCTCTGCCCCTTCACCCGCACCCTCGCGATCCAGTGCCAAAAAATCTTCCTCTCCCAAGGCTAACGGCAACGGCGACTGCACTTTCAAGTCTTCCTCGTCACGGACTCATAAGCCCTCCTTCCTTGTCAGATTTCTTCGCACCTTGGTTCCCTGCGTTTCCTCTTCTACCAACTCTCACACCATTGAAATCAGCGACACTCCATCCCCGTCTGCTTCCAAAGAAAAGCAACCGTTGACCGCTTTTGAACACGTTGTGCCAACTTCGGCACACTCCACTACAGAACTGGCGAAAGACTCGCCACCTCCTGCCATAGTAGAATCTCCGACTCCGACCTCCGTCGAACCTGTCACCTCCCCTCCGGAAGACTCATCCCACGAGGCCGAAGCGCCTATTCAACCAACACCTCCGTCCCCGCCACATATCCTTCCTCTGGACGAGACCGAGGGCGTAACCTCTGGTGCTGTCCAAGCCCCTGGATCGTCAGGCGGCCCTCTCAAGTCCGAAACCAAACGCCATTCAGGAGAATCCACCCCACCTAGTAATGTCAGCGTTGAGGATGATTCTGAGGGTACAAGTTTTACGGAAGAAGAGGACATGGACGGCCTCGACGATATGGAAGATGATGAGGATAGACTCATCGTGAATGGCGGCGCGGGCATCCCTATCGGACCGGTGAACCCAAAAACTTATTTCGACGTGATTTCATTCCCGCTGACCATTGTATAGGACGGAAGACCGAATCCGTTGCTTCCTCCAATCGCACCACATCAGGCTGGGAGAAAATGTCTAATTCTCGACCTAGACGAGACTTTGGTACATAGTAGTTTTAAGGTGAGATAACCAGAAATAACTCTTTGAAACCTTACCAACGCCCCATGGCAGTCCATTCAGCAGGCTGATTATGTTGTGCCCGTCGAGATTGAATATCATCTCCACAACGTATACGTGATAAAACGTCCAGGTGTCGATAAGTTTCTCAAGAAAATGGGAGAAATCTATGAGATTGTCGTATTTACTGCAAGCTTAAGCAAAGTATGTAATGTGCCGGAACAATAGTTCCAGGTGCAGTCGTCTGACCTGTCATTCTTAGTATGCGGATCCGGTGCTCGACAAGTTGGATATCCATCAGGTGGTGTCACATCGACTATTTCGAGAAAGCTGTTATAACCATAGAGGAAATTATGTCAAGGTATGGTTTCTTGTACCCGGTCTGCCTTGTATGGTTAATCCGATATCCCAATTAGGATCTCTCACAACTTGGACGGCCGATTGCAGACGCAATCATTCTCGATAATTCCCCCGCATCGTATATCTTCCATCCAAACAATGCAGTGCCTGTATCTTCCTGGTTCAATGATCCTCATGACACAGAGCTAACAGACCTCATTCCCTTCTTGACTGATCTGGCAACCGTGGAGGATGTAAGAGGGGTTCTTGATGGCGCTCGGTGAAGTCGGCTTTTGTATAAAAAGGGAGGATGCGCACATGTCTTGGTTATATCCCGGGTCATTTGAGATTGTCATACCCCTGCTGCAAGCACATGCACATGCACCTCGCTTCCGTCGCACCATTGCGGCTTCATACATAGTGCATTCCTTCCACTCCGCGTACCCTCCCCGTCGGTTTCCTTTGTTGACTGTCTCGCTCGCCGTTTCCTTTGGTATATATAACCGTTCAAGCCCATGATATACCCCGCAAGCCATTCGGTATTACCTTTCAAGTTTCGTCGCCATGTATAGTTGACGTCAGCCCATCACATCCATTATATCCCTCGTTTGGAAAATTTATCCTGTCTTCTCGCTATGCTATCTTGGACGCCTCGTTTTTGTGTACTTATTCTCTCATATCATGCCGAGTTCCTCACGTCCTTCTCCGTGCATATCTCATGTGCTTCACGTACTATTACCATTAATCCACTTTTTCCCCCCGTTTCACATGACCTTTATATATATATATACGGATGCGCTACGACCACGAAGATACTGGTATACAAGATAATTTTCATCTAGATTACAATGTCTTCAAATCGTGCCTCGCTGATTCTTTGAATACATAAAGATCACAAGACACATACTTGTGCTGTCTTGAGATAAATATGGGAGCAAGTGGCAACGTGGAGTTGTCCCCAATCGAGGTACAATCATGGAGCCCCGCACCTCCACGAATGCGGCGCCGGGTTGAAAACTGAGAAGCACTCACTGTTCAGCATGCAGCATTGCTTATTCTGTTAGTCATTCTGCCGACAGAGCTTTTCTACATCCTTAACACCTCGGTTCAAAGTAATTCACTTGAGCCACAAGGCGATCATGAAGGGAATTCTTCCCTATTTAAAACAATACTTTGTTACACACACATTCTGAACACCGATGAGCCGGACTCTCTCAAGACACCCACACCTCTCGCTGCTCTATAAACCAAAACTCATCAAGATCGTCCTCTCACACACCCACCGCGCGCCCCCATTTAACTGCCCCGTCCTCCCACGACGAACACCTACTTCTGCCTTGCAATGCTACCCCCACTTCCACTCGCAGGTCCTGGCTCTTCGTCATCCCATGGGCTAAAGTTTGTCGCCTTGTGAGGTAAGGACTGGAGCCATGCCGGAAGAACCTTTGCGAGCGCGTGTTGAGGGATGGCAGCCGGACGTGCATGGACATGCGAAGGGGACGACGGGATGCTTCCGACGTCGCTGAGGCTCGGCAGGCGTTCAAAGCTCGTGTTGGTCGACCCGCCCAACGCACGCTGGAGAGCTTCCCGCTCTGCCGGCGACGGCGCAAACGCACGAGTGAAGCAGCTCGGAGAAGGGGCAGGCATCGTTGTGCTGAGGCCTGTTGGGTTGAGCGCGTCAAACGAGTGGCTTGGAGGCGAGATGCCAAATGCGGAACTGGACGCAAAGCTTGAAGGGAAAGACGACTTCTTAGTGATGCTGAAGACCTTGGCATCCGGGTTGAGTCCTTTCTTTGATTTCTCTTTCGAGCCGAACCATCGACGTGGGCCTGCCTTCTCAACTACCTGGGGATGATCATCTCGACCATGATGGTTCGAATGCGGATCTGAGCTAGCACGATGTAACAATGAGGCGCGCTGAGAGTCCACGAGGTTTTCAGGCAAGAAACCAAGATATAGTTGCTGGTCCCGACTCTGGTCACTTTCGTTCGGCATAACACGAACATTAAACGGGTCGCACTTGACGCTACGAGGAGAAACCGAAGAAGACGTTAAAGTAACAGAGCCAAACTCTTGACTATTATCCGACTGCGACGGAAAACGCTGGTTGTACGTGTTGCGCCACTCGCCCCTGTCCATAAAATCATCACTGTCGGACTGGAAGGACCGCGGCAGACCGCCACTTTCGATAGACGAGATAAGACCGGACGGAATCAAAGAGTGACTCGTGGGCGAGACGATGTCCGACATGCCATTAGATTGCAATCCATCGAGGTCGTTAAAGGGAGAGAATGTAGAATGATGTCCATGTGAGACTTGCTGATGAGCCGCAGAGAATAAAGGCTCGTCATAAGCTGGATAGGCATTCGTGGGGGACGAATCAAATGGGGTCTGCAAGTGTTGAAGTTGAGTATCAACAGTAATCGACGATCGTCGGCCCAGACTGTTTTCAGCATCAAAGGATGCATTACTTTCATGAGACGGATGTCCCGCGTGAATGGATTCAGACGCGGGATCCCCAGGATGCGTCCAAAGAGCTTCTTTGTGAGCAGTCACCCGGTTTGTTTCCATCGTTCGAGCCTGATTACGTTCCTTGATAGACGCCAACTTCTGCTTATGTTCTGCCAGCTTCTCTTCCAGTTCTCGAGCACGTTGGTTAAGTGCGGCGACGACTTCCTCCGCAACTTTAATTTCGTGCCTCTTATGCTCCAAAGCTTCCTTGATTTCCTTCTCTGCGTCCGAAGTAGCCTCTTGATGTACTAGTGCTTCATCTTCAGCGAGACGAATCTGTAATCCAGCAATCTCCTTATCGAGGTACTCCAGACGTTGTGTTGCACTATCACGAGCAGATTGCGCAGCCTTCATTTTCTTCTCAGCTTCTCTCTTCAATGCCTCTGTACTCCGCCTAGAATCGTCAAGGAATTTCGTCCGAGATTTTGTCTCCAGCTTGGCAGCGTCCTCCTGACGTTTCCGCTCTCGAAAAGAATCCAATTCTCCCTGAAGAGCTCCATGGGATTGTGCGGCGCAAGACTGGCAATCATTGAGCTGAGCACGCAGGTCTCGGACGGCAGTCTTTGAGTGTGAAATTTGGCGAAGGACTTCCGCAATCCGCGGTGACTGATCAAAAATTGTCGATGGAGATCGGGATTGTAAGGGGGAACCCAAGCGAACTTGATCGGAGGGGACACAGGTATGGACCGGGATAATTGGCTGTGGGGGGTTTGATGGTCTATCTGGTGTCGACGACGGCAGACGAGCTGTGTGCAGAGGTAACGACGCAGACTTGGGGAGAGGTGGTGGTGTAGAACTCCGAGCTTGTATCATTGCGGGTTTTTGAGATTTTTCACGACTTCGCAATTTCGGAGGCGAGCCTTTTGATAACAAGTGGGTAGGGAGATTCTTTGTCGAAAACGGCAGTCCTGGCAAGACATGTGTCGGTTATCGGGGTACAGACATTGACATTAGGCAACTCACCAGTGTATTCGTTATGTCTGTCCAAATTTTTCATACTCAAAATTCCAGAGCTCCAACTCTCCTCGTCCTTTGTCCTCGCGATGACATCGTGGTACCAAGCTTCAATGACACCGCCGCGCCACCAGCGACCAAAAGCACCAATATACCAAGAATCGGACAAGATCGAGCATTCTCTTTCAGTGTTGCAGGTAGATCTCGCTAGAGGTACCATCGCAGCGAGAGTGAAGATGCCAAAACTATGAAAAACGTGTTTCGGTGTTTTCAAAGAGACTGATGCTTTGTTTGCAAAGTGGAAAGTGGATGAATTATCGAAAGTGTGTGTGCGTGCCACTGGAAAAGTAGTCCTGTGAGTCGATTGCTTGTGATCATCGTCAGTGTTGTCGTCGAGCCGGCTAAGGTGCAGACGGAAGGACTGTTCAGTTAGATATGCGCGAAACGAGTTTTCCGATGGGTTTGTGAGATAAGCTGCGGGGCGAAAAGTTCATCAGTTCCAAGGGTGGCGTTGAGGATAGATTATTTTTTTTCGAGAAAAGCAGGGTGATTCATGATAGGATGTGATGGACGGCGGAAAAGGAATACTGACCTAGAACAAATACCACGATGAAAAATACAACTATGCAAAACAAGGTCCGGAAATCTGTTTTGCCTAAGATCACACCAACCAACTCTGAAAACGGATTGCGGAGGGACATAAGGCCCAAGCTACCGACAGAGGCAGTCATCAGGATAAACAGAGCGTCCCTCCAGGACTGTTTTGCGAGTCGAGAGGCGGGATCCCAGGCAGGAAGAGAGCTTGCACGATTGAAGTGGGTCGACAGTGTTGCAAAGGGACCGCCGGTAAGCGTCCCAGAAAATAAACAGAGGAAAAGACGAAGGTAAAAAGCAAACTAGAACAGCGCCGAGCAGAACGGTGTGCTCGACGACAGAAGCCAAGAGATAACAGTGATAGATGCGTGCCTCTACAAACTGGCGAAGGCAGCAAGCGCTTTTTTCGAAACAACGGAATTACTCAGACCAACATTCCCACGATCAATAGCAGACCAATCAGTGACTGTTTTTGATCATCTACATCGATCCTGTTTCCAAGAAGTGGCTAATCGATTTCTATCTGTATCACATCAGGGCAATGCTACTGTTCAAGTCAATTTGCTATACATGTCCAATTGAGCAATGTTCATCATGATTCAGGCCATAATCAACGCATGGCTTTCATCTTTTGTATTCGACTTGATGAATGGTTTGGATGCCGTAATCACATGCTGAATTTACCCTTGTCCTTTTTAATAAACGTTCTTTCTGCTGCCTCATGCAAAACTCGCTCTTGCGCCCATCAACGGCGATCAGCGACACTTGAGTAAGATCAGCCAACCCACAAATTGTCCTGCATGACCATCCTTTCAAAAAAATATCACCTTTCTCCGGCATGTGATCGGCCGGAACTGTCGCAACGCGCATCACGGGATGTGATGTGGTGATATCACGGAAACGAAACGGGGACACACCTGTAACGCGACCTCTCTCATGTCACGCAACTGACACAGAGTCAAACCGATATGTCAGAATCCATTATCCCATGGATATCCGGCTATTTTGTTGACTCGGGTGAAGACCACGGTGCAGACTTGGCTTCAATACCTCTTTTCATCTCGAAGAAGAAGGTCCAAATCGTCGAGGTATGCGTTCACGAGGTCATTGTGACTTCTCACTGGATGCTATTTCAGTTTCTGACATACGGACGCGACGAAGTGGTATGGGCGCGAGTGTCAGACAAGAAACATACAGTTCCGATTCGTTTCAGTCGCGAAGCTGTCGAAGAATACACCAAGTACGTCGATACATACTACCTTCGTAACAGTCTTCATTGATTTATAAAAAAAATTTAGAATCAGCAAGAGCCATATTCTACAGGATAAAAACGCTATTGTCTCTATCTCAAAATTCAAGCCTTTTTTTGCTCGTATTCCTCAGGGAAAAGGTCGCATGTCTGAAGGAAGCTTTCTCGTACTCGAATGCAACCATGTCACGCTTATTGGTGGGCGAGGAGAACCTGTATTTGGGCGTCCGGAACCATTAGAGGCGAATCCCGACTTGAAGGAATGGTCGGACGGGCTAAAGGAACATGGAGGTGCCGGGTGAGTATCCTAGAGACCATTCGTGAGCGCCTCGTCTACAGCACGCGTCTAGAAATTGTTTGAAGAACCGCAAGCAAGCCGTGCTGCCAATTCCAATGGTTTCAGTGACTGTTGAACCGAAACAGCCCATTGAGCCTCATCTAGCCGAAAAGCCCATTCGCACAAGGGCGGTAGCAGCTTCTAAATTTCAAGAAACATGGTCGGTATGTCTACTACAGACGAATATACGAACTACTTTTGCTATCGCCCCAAAAGATCTCTAGAAAACCGACTCTTAGACGGCCTCCTGACGATGTTGCTTTGGTCCTCGCTTCAATGAAAGGTACATCAGATTGGAAATCTTGACGCGCTTCAATTAAAACACTTGTATCCAGTGGATGGCGACGCAGACCAGCCGCCTCGTAAGCGACGTCGAATCAACGCTCGCAAGTGTTTTCAATCTAGTCAAGTTGGATACTAACGTAGCTGTTCCCACGCAGTGCCCTCGAGCTCCCCCGCGGCTGGATCACAAAGCAGTTCACAAACTCGGAGCGCGACTCCGTTTTCTGAAGCGGAATGGCCCGCGTCAGAAATACCGCGCGACGACACACCTCCCTCATCGCCGAGGCCCGCAGCGAGTACTGCAAGCTCCACCTCCCGCGCTCGGCATCCGACGCCTGCTCAACGACGTTCAAGAAAAGCAACACCAACGGTGCCCCCATCGAGAGAGAATTCAGTATCTTTGTCTGTGGTGCACGAAACAATGCTCGTTCCTTCCTCCACCCAATCCCCACAAATGCATATTCTCAACGAGGACAGTCGCAAGGTTCCTCGTCCACCTCAACCGTTCAAGTCTGAGCGGCTACTAGCCGAGCCTATAATTTTAGCCCCCGATTCCGACCTTTCCCATTCCCATTCCCAAAGCCAATCTCAAAGCCAATCGCAATCGCAATCGCAATCGCAGCCAGTTGTCCTTTCTCAGCTCTCCCAATTAGGACAAAAGCCCCTAGACCAAAACAAGCTAGATAAAGACAGCGACCGGGATTCTCCCGTGAGTCAGTCGTTGATTGCGGGAGTTGATGTCTCTTCCTTGGACACTCGTGATGACCCAGAAAGCACTAAAGATGGCACGCAAACGCCGCCGGATGAGAACAAAGGACCTCGTGATAAGAATCCGACATCCGAGGAGCTTGATTCCGACGATGGGCAGACACATGGTGATTTGTTTGGGTCGAAGAAGCGGAGTGTGTCGGTGCCTCGCGAAGTGCAACACGAGCCCCGCGCGTGGGCTGCGCCGAGTTTTCAGGTGGCGCGGAAAAGTCATTTACGGCGCAGAGTAGGCTCGGTGGAGCCGGTGGCTCGGCCCAGGGTGGACGAATCACGGCCTTTGGGCAAGTGTTCAGCTTTGGTTCGTGGGAAAACGTCTGAGAATGCGAATGCGAATGTGAATGCGTCGACTCGTCGTCCCGAGGGGAAGCGAGACACGTTGGCGCAGGTGACGAATGGTGCTCAGGCGAGAGACGAGGTCGGGGAGCCGAAGAGTCTGAAAGAGTTTATCAAGGCAAAGCTGGATGGGGTTGGGCTCGCGGAGGACTTTGCGGTGGTGAGTTGGGAGATGGTTTATGGTATATTAGTTGGAACTGCGCGTGAACGGGGAGTGGAGGAGGATTGAGTGGTTCATTTGGGACTCGGGTAGGCGCGGGGCTGGACATGAAGTGTATGATAGATAGGGGGAAGCTTGGAGGAGGACCGAAAGCGGGTGGTAGATTGCCCGGGTGTGCTGGGTCTCGCGTAGGGCTTGGGTGTGATATGAATGGGCCCTCTGGCAGATGACAAAGACATTGACAAAGACAGGCTCCTTACATAAAGTTGTTCTGCAAGCATCAACCACCATGATATGCCCACGTCGCCTAGGCATGCCTCATCCGAGCGGACGGGAAGAATATTCGATACATATTTACAGGAGGACTATCTTTTGTGACAAGACGAAGAAAAGAAGGAGCAAGAAAGGGGGGGCCGTAACAGGTGCGTGTAGGGATAAAGGACGAGCTGGGATGCAAGAAAGAAAAAAAAAACATTTGCTGCTCAGGGATGATCTGGCTTGGTGTCTGCGGCGTCTGCGGCCTCGCTCTTGAGGGAGTCGTTGACGACGGCCTCGAGACTGCGAGTGGCCTCCTCTAGCTGCTGCTGGGCGGCGACGCCGGGGTCGTGGGGCTGCTGTGGGGCGGGGGGTTGCATGGCCTGTGCCTGCTGGAGGGCAGCGCGGAGGGCGGCGTTTTCGATGCGGAGCTGGTCGACGAGGGCGCGGCACTCTTCCCAGCGGCGGTTTGCCTCGTCTGCGGAAGCGAGTGCGGCGTCGAGGAGCTGGGAGCGGGACTCGAGGGCTTTGACGTGTCTGTTGGGGAAGGTTGGGCATGGGCATTGGAGAGGACGAGAGAGACGCACTGGTCACGGCGTTCCCTAAAGGCACGCTGGGCCTTTCTGTTCTGTTCTGCGCGCTTGCTATTGCTGAGGGCGCGGCCGGCCTGGGAGGCGGCTGAGGGGGGCTGCTGGTCGGGAGGTGGGAGGGGCGCGGGGCCAAAGTCAGCGTAGGTATAGCCAGGGGGTAAGGGGTGGCCATGGATTGGGTGGATCATTGGCGGGAGGACGTGGAGGGGCGGTGGCTGTGGTTGTTCAGCGACTGGCTCGCCTGGAGACTTGCGTTTGCGCTGGTTGCGCTGTCCGGCCCCCAGCGGGCCGTCGTCGGCGAGGCGCATGCCGCCCAGGCCGTTGGTCGTCGAGTTGCCCTCTCCATTCCCAGAAAAGCCCAGCATCGTCGCGGTTCACTCTTGGCCAGATGACTAAGGCGCTGAGTAAGAGCTTCGTCACGTGTGACTGTCACTCATGGCCCCTTATCGTCCCCGGCCGTCCCTCTTTGCCCGCGTCGTCCAGCGCGTCGTCCCCTGCGTTGCACCTGACCCTGCACACCATGATGACCCCGTGTTCGTCATCCCACACGACATGCTCCACGTCGCTGTCACCTCTGCCGCTGTTCAGCCCCCCGGCTCCTCTGCCCCCGCCCCCGCCCCCCACCCAGACCCCCCCAGCGCCTCTGCCCCGCCCGACGCCCAGCCACTTCTCCCCCCAATACTGCCCGAGCATGTCGGCCGCAAGTGTCTAGTGCTCGACCTCGACGAGACCCTTGTCCACAGCAGCTTCAAGGCACGTCGGCGTCCGTTTCTTGCCTTGCCCCTCTGATCCGTCCCAGGCCGTGCAAAGCGCCGACTTTGTCGTCCCAGTCGAGATCGAGTGCACCTGGCACCATTTTCATGTCCTAAAGCGGCCTGGTGTCGACGAGTTTCTCAGAAGAATGGGCGAGCTCTACGAGGTCGTGGTGTTTACCGCCAGCCTTGCCAAGGTACCTGCCCTACGCTTCGTCCCCCTGCTCATGCCGACGCTTTTGCAGTATGCAGACCCTGTCCTTGACCGGCTAGACGTGCACCGGGCGGTCACGCACCGCCTGTTTCGCGAGGCGTGCCATAACCACCAGGGGAACTATGTCAAGGACCTCTCACAGCTGGGCCGCCCGATTGGGGAGACGATCATCATTGACAACTCGCCTGCGTCGTATATATTCCATCCGACGAACGCGGTGCCGGTGTCGTCGTGGTTCAACGACCCGCACGACGTGGAGCTTACAGACCTTGTACCATTTCTTGCGGATCTGAGCAAAGTGGCGGATGTTCGAGGCATTCTGGACGGCGTGTGGCAGCACTAGAATATACCCCTTTACTGGAATATATTTATACCTTGTTACATAAACAAACAACTTGGACCATGACTGTGAAGAAAAGCAAGTGCTTGCGAGCGTACCTCGTCGTCTAGTGGCGGATGTTCGAGGCATTCTGGACGGCGTGTGGCAGCACTAGAATATACCCCTTTACTGGAATATATTTATACCTTATTACATAAACAAACAACTTGGACCATGACTGTGAAAAAAAGCAAGTGCTTGCGAGCGTACCTCGTCGTCTTCAACGTCGTATCGTGCTTGGGATGGGCCCATGTCCTCTTCTCTACCCTCGCACACCTCGCTGCCGGCCCGGCCGCCCCCGTGACACACACTGCCACCGACACCCTCTCCCGCCTCATCCCGTTCTTCACTTCCTCGCCCTCGTTTGAAGCCCGTCTCCATCCCGCCCTCCGGCCCGTCTACCGCCGCACAACGACGGTCTACACACACGTAGGCGCACCCACAGCCGCAGTGCAGAGTCTCGCGATCCTCGAGGTGGTGCATGCGCTGGCAGGCTGCGTGCGCAGCCCGCTCCCCACGACCTGCGCACAGGTCGCGAGTCGCCTCTTCCTCGTCTGGGGCATCGTCGAGCAGTTCCCCGCCGTACGCACTACTCTCATCATCTCTCGTTCTCCTCTGACCCACCTGCACCCCGCCAGGTCCGCACGAACCCGCTCTACACGTCCATGGTGCTCTCCTGGGCCATCACCGAGGTGATCCGCTACTCGTTCTACGCCCTCACGCTCCTGGGACACGAGCCCCGTGCGTTGCTGTGGCTGCGCTACACGGCGTTTTACGTCCTATACCTCACCGGCGCGTCGTCAGAGGCTCTGCTCATCTACGCGAGCATCCCTTCGTCCTCGCCCGTCCCCGGGTGGCAGTCGTGGATCCACGGCATGTGGAGGCCCACGGACTATGCGCGCGCCGTGCTCTTTGCGATCTGGTGGCCGGGGTTATATGTCCTGTATACGTACATGATTGTCCAGAGGAGACGCGTGCTTGGCCGAGGCAGGAGGCTAGCTGACAAGCAAAAGTAGACAGACACGTGACCTAGTTCAACCTCTTCCGCCATGGCGTCTGTAACCTCGTTGACAAGTCGACTAGAGAGAATTGAGATAAATTCAGAAAGGCAGCAGCAGCAGCTCTTGTCGAAATATGCAGCTCCGAATCCGTTTTCGAAGCCTGCGTCGCTGCGACACACGGCTGTTGTGGACATTGGCAGGTACGATGGCGGGCTTGATACCGATGAGAAAGGCAAGGCGGTTACCGGTGAAGCGGCCGAGACTCTGGCGCTCGATTCGAGTGTCTCTGGCAAGTACCCGACGCGAGAATGGCAGCTCGGGGACTTTGACCTGGGGCGGCCGCTGGGCAAGGGCAAGTTTGGGCGGGTGTACATGGTACGAACAAAGGCGGCGCCCAAGTACATACTCGCGCTGAAAACGCTCATCAAGTCGGAGATTGCGACGAACGGGGTCGAGAAGCAGATCCGCCGCGAGATTGAGATACAGCAGAACCTCCGTCATCCGAATGTTCTCCGCCTGTATGGGTACTTTCATGACGCCACGCGTGTGTTTCTCATGCTAGAGTTTGCGGGGAGGGGCGAGCTGTATCGACAGCTTAACAAGGTGGGCAGGTTCTCGGAGAGGCGGAGCGCGAGGTATATATATCAGATGGCGGACGCGCTCAAGTATCTGCATTCGAAGCATGTGATCCATCGGGATATCAAGCCGGAGAATTTACTGCTTGGGCTCGGTGGGGAGCTGAAGATTGCGGATTTCGGGTGGAGCGTGCACGCTCCTGGGAATCGGCGGACGACGATGTGCGGGACGCCGGATTATCTGCCACCAGAGATGATTGAAGGCAAGGCACACGATGAAAAGGTGGATCACTGGGCGCTGGGGGTGCTGACGTACGAGTTCCTCGTGGGCGCTGCGCCGTTCGAGGTCCCAGGGGACTCGGCGAGTACGTGTCTTTGATGAAGTTGTGGAGTGTACTCAAGACTTGCAGGGTCGTACCGGCGGATTGTGCGTGTGGACTATCGAGTGCCTGATTTTGTGTCTGTGGAGGCGAAGAATTTGATTTCCAAGGTCTGCGAGAGATGTACTGGTATTGAAAATATCTGACGAAGCATTGCAGCTGCTGCAATACGAGCCTGGACAGAGGATAGGGCTTGGAGAAGTATTAGAACACGCGTGGATTGAGAAATACAATTAGTAGAATGTATTGATGCACGTGTAAATTTACAAGTTGACCGTAGACCATGGCGTCGGAACAGGCAGAGATGGCCATTGCATTCGTCGTCGAGTCCTCGCTCACTGTGGCATCTGACTGGCCATGCATCATCGCAGACTATGTTTCTCCTATCCTCAGACGCCTTTACGAGTCCAATCCCGCTGCCAAGGTCTGTTGTACACTTTCCCTCGTCCCCTCCGCCTTACCTCCCCCTTAACAGCGCCGCCTCGCTTTCGTCACCTACGCCACCGCAGACACTGCCCCCTCCCCGCTCCTCTGCAAACGCTTCTTCCTAGACAGCAAGCCCGTCACAACCGAGATGAGAGAGTCACCAGCCTCCCTTGGCATCGGCACCACAAACTCGGGCGGTACTCGTGGCATGGCCGCCCTCGAGGGTCTCGTTGCAGCCATCGAGGTCCGTTCTCTCTTTTCTCCACAATCAATCCACCATCATCTCCGCTGCAGCTTTTCCAAGTTTTCACTGCCGCCGTTGGTCGCGCCAAACTCGTCCTCTGCCACATAATCCACATCGCCAGCGTCTCCCCAGACCATTCTCTCCATCCTCGCTTCAACGACTCCCCAAAGTACGACGATATGACTTGGGACTCTATGGCAGACGAGATGAGAAACGTCCGTCTCTTCTCCTCTTTCCTCTCTCTCTCTCTCACGTCCTTGCCTTGCAGAGAAATATCAATTTCAACACTATTAATCTCGTGCCCAACTTGCACCGCTTCTCTGAACTACATGCCAAGGCCCGTTCTCTGCTCCTACACTCCCGTGTAGTGTCTTGTTGACTTTTTCTGCAGGCGTCAAAAGATGCACTAAAGCCCTTTTTCTCCATCCGCCCACCCCATTCCGTTCTCCTCGCCGGAATCCCCTCTTCTTCTCAAAAAGGTATGTTCTGCGCACTTGATCCAACGCAAAACCCTCACCACATGGTAGCTCCCGCAAGCGCGCCGCCTGCACCCGCCCCCGCCCCCGCACCTGCACCCGCACCTGCACCTGCACCTGCGAAGCGCCCGGGTGACGTACACAGCACGCCCGACCCAAAACGTGCGCGCTTGGCACCTCCTATGGACGTTTCTCCAAAAGTACAGACGCCAAACACCCCCTCGAGTCACGCAAAACCATCACCGCTTCTCGCCACCCAGCCTAAAATACAACCACGTACTCCTGTCCTCCCCCCGGCTCCTCCACCTGCCCCTGTCCCTCCTCTTGCTCCTGCCCCGAGCATGACCCCGACCTTCCAGCACCCTCCTCCTCCTCCTCCTCCTCCACAACAACAACCCAACGCCCCGCCGGCCATGCCGAACCAGAAAGAGAACTTTATAAACGCGCTGAGGAGCATGGAGGTGCAGATCCGCGCTCTCCGTGGTGCCATACAGAACGCGCAGAACGTGGGCGACGCAGTGACAGTGCAAAACCTCACGCTCGAGCTCAACAAGAAACAGACGCTACATCAGCGCGCGAGGGACGTTTTCGTGCAGACGCAGATGAGGAACCAGAATCCCGCGGCATTGTTGGCTCAGCAGGAGGCTTCTTCGTCTGGCGTGCAGCAGACCATCTCGCCGCCAGTGCCAGTTCAGCCCCTGATGGACCAGCAGCAGCAGCAAGCGCTCGCGACGATGCTGCACAAGCGCACTGCGAGTGGATCGGGCCTGCCGCCGCCCGCTGGCCCCGCGTCCGGTCCTAGCGCCATGCAGCCGCAAGGGATAATGGGAAACGCCAGTCTCGCCGCTCAGATGCAGAAGATGGTGGACCAGCGAGCGCGCTCGATGCAGCAGATGAAGCCGAGTGTGCCGGGCCCGTCGAGTGCGCCTGCGCCTGCGCCGGTGGGACCGCCGCCGCTGCCAATCGGGCCGGCAGGAGACCAGAGGCCGCCGAATAAGGCAACAAACTCTGTTTGGCAGGGCTCTTTGGTGTTTTCTGTGACGGACGGGCAGGGTGTTAAAAAGGATAATGTCATTTGGGTAGTAGGAAAGACGCAGAGTCCGCTAGAAGAAAGGTTGGTTGGTTGGTTTTTGGCCGTCGTGTTTTCAAGAAAGCTTACTTTTCGTTTTTTTTTTTTTTAGTCGGATAGACACATGGCCGACTACGATGCAGCTTTCGTTGGCGAGTACGCCTGCTGTGCCAACACAGGAACTTCAGGCGTGGATACACAGTAATCGCGCCATTCTTTGTCTTTTCCAACCACAAACGAACGGCGTACCGGACCCTGTAGCCAACCAGGCAAACTTTAAAAATCTTGTCGCCTTTTTACATCAACGAAAGAGCGTAAGTGTGGACCCCTGACGTCAACGCGTGTACGCTAATCATTACTTTTAGTATGCCGTTTCGGGATGGACGCTGCCATCAGGCGACCAAGGGAACAATATTCTCTTTTTCCCGGTGAACTTGACTGGACTGGCCGCTGCGTGTTTCCCGATGACGGGGCTCCCCGAGTTGCCTGCGCCGGCACGACGCGCGGGTCCGGGGACAGGTCCGGGGCCTGGGCCTGGGCCTGGTCCGATGCTGAATTTGTTGAATGTTGATTTTAATAGCCCGGAAACTCGTGCGCGGTTGCAGGCGCTGACGCCGGAGCAAAAGGAGCAGTTTGTTAAAGCGTTCAAGGTGCAGCGGGCGCTGCAGATGCGGCAGCAGATGATGGCTGCGCAGAATGTGACGGGTAGTTCGATGGGCGCGATTAATCTTGTGCAACAGCAGCAATCGCAATCGCAATCGCAAACGCAAACGCAGCTTGGGGACACGTCATTTGTTGGTAACGTCCACGCTCCGAACTATGGTGGGATGGGCATGATGGGCGCGATGGGACTTGGTCAGCAGTCGCAGGCGATGATGGCTGGGATGGGCAGACCCGTCGTCAATAATGGGAATGGAATGCGCAATGCGATGCCTGCGAGTATAAATTACGAGATGATGCAGTCTTTTATGACGAGGAACCCGGATGGGATGGGGCAGCAGTGATGGGATTGATTGCATTTGGACAGAGCAGGGACTGTAAAGAAACAACTAACTTATTTCCTCTTGTATACCACCTCCTCCAATTTTTCTTTTGTAATTTTACCATCTGTACAACATGATATGTATGATTCACAGTTACACGTGATGTGAGACGGTCAAAGTACAGCCCCCCCCCCCGCCCACAGCCTCTGAGCGACTCAGACTGCGATGGATGCGACGGCTCTCCTCGCTCATATCCTCTCCCAAACGAGACAAAACGTCGACTTTCTAGTTGCCCAGAAACAGATTTCGCCAGATACTGCCAAGGAGATACTCGCGAAGCTGCCCAAGGCAGCAGCGAGTAGTACTTCGGCGGTCGATGTGCTCGCTCAAAAGACTCAGAATCTAGCGGTTGCGCCCCCGGCGCCTGTGGCCACCACCACTTCAGCCTACGGCCATACCTCGTACTCCTCCCCCCCGTATCAGCCCCCCTCGGCTACGATACCCGCACCGTCACCTGCACCATCATCATCATCATCAGGACCCACACTACCCCCCGGCGTTATATTCCGCGCCAAGGCACTGTGGGACTACAACGAACACGGAGAGGTACGTACTTTATCCAACCCCCATCACAACGACGAAATGTATATATGATCGCTGACTGATTTCTTCCTTCTTCTTTGACGCCCCCTCAGAACCCAGCCGATCTGTCGTTCCGCGGGGGAGACATTATCGACGTTACGGCTGAGACGAACGCGGACTGGTGGACTGGTCGTCAGCATGGTGGTAAACAGGGGCTGTTCCCTGCCAACTACGTTGAGCGGCTCGCGGCCCCGCCGGCTCCCGCTGCTGCGTACACACCTCCCTCTGGCAGTGCCCCTCCGTACGGCGCGGCACCCGGCTACTCTTCTTATACCCCACCGACTGCGCCAGGGGGGTATGCACCGCCGCCGAATCCGAATCCGAATCCGAATGTGAATGTGTATGCCCCGCCAAGCGGGTATGCGCCACCGGGTGGGTATGCGCCGACTACCGGGTATGCGGGCCCGCCTCCTCCGGGACAGGCGTATAGCCCGTATACGTCGCAGCCTGGTTATGCGCCTGGGAGCTCTGAGTACAATAAGGACGGCAAGGACGGCAAGGAGAAGGAACAGGAGAAGAAGAAGAGCAAGTTTGGTGGTTTGGGTGATACTGTAATGTTTCCTTTTGGGTGGTTTGTTTGTTTGTTTTTTGGATCGCTGATGGTTCTTTTTCTAGTTCAAAACTGCGGCTGTTGGAGGTGTTGGATTTGGAGCTGGTGAGTCTGGTATCACCTCGATTGATGTATTTGTACTTTATTCATGCCAAGTACAGGCTCTGCTATCGGAAGTGGAATCATCGATTCGATCTTTTGACACGTCATATCTTATCTGGTTTCGCCGTCTCACCTGCTACCATCTTCTTCGTAGTATATTTATATTGTATGTTGAGGGTCTTAACCACCGCCATCTAAAAGAAAGAAAAAAATCTCGAGCTTTTTTGAATACTGTTTGTACCTTTTGCAATATGTATATATATCCTTGTGTGGTAAGAGTTGCACGCCACAACCCGAGGTGTGATCTGTAGATTTCATTCACTCAGCCTCTCCGCCTGTCCTAATCAACTAAACGTTGGACGCCATTCCTCGCGTACGCCTCGAATTTTACTCTTTTCCTCTCCAGTCTATTCCATTTGAGTTTACAGGCACATGGCGTCACGATAACGCCACATTTTCCAAAATTCTATGCTGAAAGAAATCTGTTTCTAATCTATATACACAGGTACCTATCGCACGAGCTTGTATTACGACCTACGTAAAGTCCAGACCTTAACACAGTTAGAAAAACTAACTATCCCTTTTTGGATGTTATACATTCAATGTCACCGAACAGCTTATGAATCCTATACCGTTACCACAACTCTAATTTCTTCCACACATCACCGACTATCTTCTCGTCAATCATGTAGCTTCTTAATTCGAAGATTAATTTCCTCTTTCCTCGGGTAGTGAATATTTCTGACTTGAAATGGTCAGATGGAGATCAAAACCAGAGTGTAGGACCTCGTTTATTCTGACAATGTGGCGAGACGGCGGCAACCATCCGACCTTGATTGACAACCCCAGCCAGTGAAACATACACATTGGCAATATAAATAGATAGATCAAGAATCTGTATCAAAATACAATTAACCAACTATAGATGGTGCTTGTGGAGTAGTAGAGTATGTCTGAATATCTGTTTGTGAATTTCTACGTGTCAGGGACAATACATTACAACGAGTAAGTAAACATATAAAGTAGTTCATTCCGACTGAAAGACGAATCGCCAGGTCAGCGTAAGCAATGACACGTCATGTATCGTCATGTCGATGGATTGGCAGTAAGTGTATAATTCTATAGATCCCTGTCAACGACGACTTTCTCTCAATGTAAATCAAACTTACAAAAGGAGTACCGTACCATGTCTCAAGAATTAAACTTGGTGTCGAAAGGGGTGACTGTCAACGCGATATCATCAAGGTAGCCTGGAGAACTTGTTTGACGTGCCCCGTTACGCGCGGGTGGCGTTGGCGTTCTAGGACCAGTCGAAAGGTCAGAAGAAAGGTGGTGTTCCTTTATGAGACCAAACGTCGGCGGCACCGTCTGCGAAACAGGAGAAAGCCTTCCCAACGTCCGAGGTACATATTTCGTGTAAAGTGCAAAGGCACCTACTTCAGGAGCTTTCACTTCGTCATACGAAGGGAGAGAATCGAGGTCAGATGTGTTTCTGCGTTCGAGATCTATCCAGCTGTCTCGAGACCCCTCCTTCCTCGTTCTACCAAACGAGCGTCTCCGATGACACAAGTAGAAAACGATAGCTCCAATTGCAATTACGGTTGCTAGTACCCCGAGAGCAATTCCGAAGACGGCTGCAAAGTTAGGTTGGTTATTAGTTGCTCCAGGTACTGACGGCGACGAGGTGGGAAGGGCAATATGAGGTGGACGCGGCTGATATGAGGCGGAAGAAGCAGGGTTCGAGGGTGATAGGGTCGCGTCGCGGGACGAGTCAGACGGTGCGTCAGACGGGGCTCTATGTACAACAGCGCCAAAGGAGGGCGCAGAGCCAGGATAAGCAAATTCAGGTTCGTGGGTTGTGGTCGTCGAGTCAAGCCTGCCTATTTGAAGATCCATGGTGAAGAAGAGCGATTATTCTGGAAAGATGGATGACGAGTGGATAGCACTAGAAGTCATTTTAAAGGCAGGATAAGACATTGAATAGGGTCGATTGAACCAATGGTTCAATAGGGAAAGGAGAACAGAATCGCGGTCACGTGACCATTGTCCTCCCTAACGCCACGCGTTGAACGCGTCGTTTTGGCTCAGGAGACTGCTGCTTAACCGAAGCATGCTACTACGTTAGGAGCTTGAGGGCTAAGGGCGATAACGGAGGGTGAGACCGGTGAAGGTCTGTAGGAGGAAATCACCGCGCATTGTGGCCTTCTATTCATTCTGCCTTTGCAGCAACTCTGTTTTGCTCCCGAACAGGAAACTGAAACATTCTTGCCTGAACCTAATATTCGTTGTGCTTGCTATCTTATTCGCCTGCACTTACTCGCATTAAAGAGACTGGTGCTACAGACATCACTCCCCTCACGCTCCTTCAAACCACTCTCCTTCTCAATGGCACTCGTACGCACGTTGCCTACACTGGTCCTAGCTCTCGCCTGCGCTCGAGTCTCTCTTGCCGTGTATTTTCTACGAGACTCCTACAGAGGACACGACTTCTTCGATCGTTGGACGTGGGAGACTTCCGACGATCCAACGCACGGGCGGGTCAATTACGTCGACAAGTATACTGCCAAGTCAGCCAACCTTTCTGCTGGTGTGTCATTCCATACTCCACGATTGATGCGTCGTTCATGCCTCTCATGCTTATGAGCCACATTCAACAAATTCTTCATGCGTGCCGATTCGACTTCCGTCGTACTGCCAAAGGCTCGAGGACGTGATAGTGTCCGTATCCACTCGAACGCGGCGTACGGCGATTCTGTGATTGTGCTCGACGTGCAACATATGCCCGTTGGTTGCGGTACATGGCCCGCGTTTTGGACAAACAGTCAAAAGGGCCCTTGGCCTCAGGGTGGCGAAATAGATATCATTGAAGGTCAATTTTATCTCCTCCGTCACTTGGTTTTCGGGGTTAAATTTCGTCCAGGTGTACATCTTAATGCGCAAAACATAGTTTCCTTGCACACTACTCCTGAATGCAGTATGCCTCCAGTTCGTTTCCAGACTGGGTATGTCCGCACCTGGCCGCTCGAATTCTAGCATATTCTCATCAAATGTGTCAGGAAAACGATGTCATCCGATTGTAATACCCAGGTTAACTCTAATCAAGGCTGCGGCACTTCCTTCACCAAAATAAACTCTTACGGCACTGGCTTGAACCACGTTGGCGGTGGTTGGTACGTCCTGGAACGGTCACGGTATAAAGGAATCAGAGTGTGGTTTTGGCCTCGAAACGATCATTCAGTGCCTTTTGAAGTTAAGCACGGCATGAGCGTAGTTGCGCCAGGCCTCTGGTCTGAATGCGAACCAGATGCATATTTCCCAGTTGGCAATCACTGCGATTATGATTCCCACTTTGATGAGCACGAAATAATCTTTGACCTCACTTTCTGCGTAAGCGTTTGTTTCTTTTTTCGAGGTCGTATGGTGTCCACGAGGCTCATTACGATTGATACCAGGGTGATTGGGCTGGTTCTGTCTGGGGAACGTCGGGATGTGGACCCAGTACTTGCCAAGACTGTGAGTATGCCAAATTTTGCGCCTCAGCAAGTGATTCACTAATGTCATGTTAGTTGTCGATAATAATCCCGGATATTTCAAGGAAGCCTACTGGGAAATAAATTCCCTTAGAGTCTATACCAGGGCCGATTTTGGGTTTGACGATAGTGTAGACGATGAATAGGTTTCTTTCTACATTTGCATCACTACAATTGCTACTCAAAGCATTAGGTATCCATACACTGTACAAGCATATCACTACTGTTCGCAGATACCCGACACGTGCGTCATGGGCTTCTGCGGAACCCCGAAATAAAATACAAGCTGTGAACAAAAGTTGCCTTTCTGGAAACTGTCTCTTGAACAGGTGTGAATATTCACAAGAAACTAGATAGTACCTCCAAATCTCGCCTGACATGGGAACACATGCCATGGCTTAGTCTATAAAGAGTATATCGTCGTCTTTCACTTGAAGAGCAACTTCCTCATGGCTCTTAAGCTGCTTTTTCTGTTCCTCACAAGTCTCACAATTACTGTGCTGGGAGCAGCAATCCAACCATCAGCGCTCACCACAAGGTCACTAGAGAAACGGGATGACGATCTTCCTGCTCGGGTTCCCTATGTTTTTCCTCCACCCGGTACTGACCCAGTAAGTTCAAAGATGATCTGAACCAAAGTCGAACACTCGTGGTTATTATGGTCGCATCCAGATCGCAGATGCAATCCGAGCCAGACGAGACAACGGAACTCTCCTAGCATTGGATGGTGTTCTGTGAGGACTATCTGCAGATCATTCAAACGCGTCTGTTGAGTATACTTCCAGGCTCAATGCACCCTTGATAGCATCGACATGGAATGGTTTGTTTGGGGTCATTCGAGACAACACGACAATACCTGGGAACATGAGAGAATTAGCTGTGCGCACCCGACCTTTTTCCGCATTTGAATGGTGGATAGCTTACCGAGCTCCAGATCCTCAGAATAGCAACCTTGAACAAAGCTTCGTACGAGTGGTTTGTATACTCCACATCATGTCGTAGAGGCCTTCACATCTCACACGCTTCGCAAGGCTCCAGCATGAATCCGTCGGCCGTTCAGAGGGCCTCACAACAGAACAACTTCGCGTCATTCGCTTGACTCCCGTCCTGGAAGAATCAGCTGAAACAAATAACATCTTAGGGCCTGAGCTCTCAGCAATGATGACGTTCACCGATTGGAGTACGAGTACAGCAGAGGTTCCCGATGACGTCTTCGCAAGGCTCAAGAAATTCTTGAACAACCAACAACTGGTTGAAGCAACAGCAACTGTCGGAGGGTACAACTTCGTCAGCAGATTCCTCTTAGCGCTTGATGTAGATGGGAAAAACAACGTATCTGTACCAATACCCGGCTAAAGCCTTTTCTGTAGCTTTGCGCCACATCTTTTTCGGACTTCAGGGGTCCAGATGCAAAATCCATTTATTCAACAACGATCTACGAGATACATGATACATGAGAAAAGCTACCTAGGAAGGGAAATCACAATAAGACAAAAACGAGAGACTACAGAAATGTTGGCATTTCTTGAGCTGATCCAAAAATATAATAGGATATCCTGCAGTATATCAGAAAACAATCATCATCGAAAATCAAGAGACTACAGTCCCATGGCAACGCCAGGAGACCTTGCAGCAGAGCCATCATGAGACGGTGCTTCTGATCCCAAACGGGAGGGGGCGACGGAGGCGGAGGGTGCAACGGACCCAAAGCGGGATGGCGCAACAGATCCGTGGCGTTGTTGCTCCCAGAGTTTGTCCTTGGCCCTTATCTCAATATTCTCAAAAGGGCCAGATTGCGTGAGCCCAAGGCAATCGCGCGTTCCGAGTACAAGCAGCTCAAAAAAGAACGATGCGGCAGCACGACGAGATGCCTAGTAATTGAAGTGTCAGACGAATCGATGTCTCAAAATATGTGATGCTGTCACCTTCTCTGAAAGCTTGCTAAAACTGAGTGATCTATCCTCATCTTCTTGACCTGCAATGGGTTGGAGTTCTTTCCTGATCATGCTTAAGGCCTTGACTGTGTTTTTGCTGTAACCCTTTCCTTCATGGTCAACAGATGGCACCTCCCCCTCCGTAGCTTGGGTCTGTGTCTGAGTTGGCCGGACATCAAACATCGCTATTGGACATGTAGCATCAGCATACGTTTCATCACCATTGTCAAGAGGGATGCCATCCCGGCCAGGCGTCGACAATCGACTAAGTTCCGATGGTGCGGCAGACTTTGCACGGGTCATTTCAATGTCACCTTCCATGCCCACATCAAATTCAGGAACATCCAACTGGAAATCATCAACATTTTGGTCTGGAAAGTCGATGATGCCATCGGGACCAATACTTGCGCGTCCCACAATGTCACTCCCAAGGCCGTGACTAGGTGCAAGGCTAGCCGCTCTGCGACCTTGTTCAACTTCATCATCATCAACACGCTGACGTTTCTTGGGACTCTTATCAGGAGACACCCCGCGACGCTTGGATGTAACACCATTGATAGGGCGCAGAAACAACTCAGCAAGTTCCGGTGCCAACCCAGGTGGAGCAGCACAAAAGAAAGTGCCATTTGGCGTGACTTTGGTCGGAAGAAAGTGGGCCAAAGGGTCATCACGGATGGTGAGGAGGCGCATTACGACGGAGGAACGAGGAAGGAATTGTTGCTCAGTGAGAATGTCGCTCACATCCTTAGTCACAGGGGCACCGAGGCCAGTGCGGCCTCTGCCAACTTTGGCACCGGGACCATCCGCGAGTTCAGTTATAGAATCTATAATCTGCTTCTTCTCTTTCAATTTGCGCTTTGACTTTGCTACTTCCTGAGGCATATCTACTGCTGGCAGCTCATCAGGCGGGGGTGTGGCGGGTGGTTCAGAAAGGGGTGATGCTAGTTGCTATCATTAGGAGGGGGAATTATAAGAATGAGAAACAAAATCTCTTACAAGCACGAGAAGAAGCCCTTGTCTGACCAGGAGTTTTCTCGTTTTCGGCGGGCGGGAGGTCATCAAAACCAATACCAAAATCACCCAAGTCCATGCCCGCAAGGTCAGGAAAATCGATGTTGACGTCATTGTCAAAGGGATGCTCGGAAGGTTCGCGCGACTTGCTTCGATTTGACATGATATCCATGTCAATGTCCATACCATTATGCCCGAGAAGGTAAGAATGTATGGAGTCGCGGCGACTTCCAGCATCACGACCAACCCCAACACTTCCATCGACACTCATCACATCTTCCTTATTTCTCTCTTTCTCTGGAGCGGCGTCCCAGTCGAGTCCTAAGTCGACATCAAAATCTTGAGAGCCTATACCGTCCGAAGGGCCGATACCGAAGGGGTCTTCAAGATCGAAATCCTGGAAATCATTGATAGTACGGAGCGTGATGTCGTGAATATCTGCCTGATGATGGCCATGTGGCTGTATTGGGCGGTCTTCGAAATCAACTTCCCTAGATTTAATGATTTGAGTGAGCAGAAGAGTGCGTGGTCATAAGGCTCACCAGTTTACATCTGGTAACAGGAGATCTAGGTCTAAACCACCTGGCTGTAAAGTGATTGCATTCTTATTCACAACAAGTTGGTCCTCCGTCATGTCCACAATCCCAGGCCTAAAAGCCTGACAACCCAGTTCAGAAGGTCGAACCGAGTCTCTGAAAAACCGTGCTCACAATTTTAATCTTTAAAAGAGCCTCATTGCAGTCGTCCAGCAAATACTTTGCTTTGCGACTGTAGATGCGAACGACACCAAGGAGCAACTGCCCACTGAGACGTAGAGCCATGACCTCTATTTCTTGACCCATTATCGCGTCTGGAAGTGTTCAACATGCGTTAGACTGCTTTGTAGAGAGCACACGTACCGACTGACTGCTCGATGTCTGTCTGGAGAGTCTGAGTCTTGGAGAGCTTGCGCTCCATGTGAGCGGCGAGCCATACTTTGCCAAGAGGACCCCGCCTGGAGAGGATAGTCTCTGAGTAGAACTAAATTGCAGAGATGAGCAGAGACGCGAAAGCACTACAGGAGAAACTGACCATGAGGAAAGATGGCGCGAGGACGCCGCGAACGCGCTTGTGGCAGAAGGCGAGATTCGAAATGAAACACCATGGCACGTGGTCAAATGGATTTACGTATATTTGGCCACATCGTGAAAAGTTTGTCCAAAACCAAATTACAGAGGGCCATGTTAGCGTCTTCCTCTCAAATATCCTTGAAACGTGCCCATACGGTACTCGCTGCCTCGCAAAGATTTCTGCAGCCTTCTGGTCCATTATGCAAGTACTCCGCCTCGACTAGTCACCTTGGGACAACTCTCATTCATTCTTTCTCCTCCAGCAAACCGCTGGCAGCGGAGATATGCCTCTGTCCTTCAGGAGGAATTCACGCCTTCGCCACATCTCATAGCATCCCGTGATAGGATAGTTGGGTTTTCGGGTGACACAGATGCACAACAAGCTTCTACAAGGACAACCAAAGCACGTTTCAATATGCAGCTAACAGAGGCAGCGGAACATGGCCGTTATACCGATGTCCTTCAAACAGCGGCTCAAATGAAAACTCATAAGATTCAACCTGATGTCACTACATATATCGCGCTTATTGGTGCTGCAGCTTATCATCGGATGTGGTTAGACGCTTGGGCTATCTTTGACGACATGATAGCCGTTGGTATACAGCCAAATGTCGGTGTATTTAATCGTCTAATCAAGGTATGTATCAACAAGCAGTTGAGCGCTACTGGCCTAATCCCCATATCAATTGCAGGCGCAGAACTCGTGTACCTCTGACTACCTATGGCAAGTCCTAAGGAAAATGGATGAGCTACAAGTTACACCCGATTCTACCACCTTCCAGCATATTATTATCCGACTCACTTCAGTCAATAATACGGAGCTTGCAATTCAATTTTACCATGCTATGAAGAGTTACAATGTAGTTCCCGACATTCTGACTATCAAGGCTCTCATTGTTAATGTCACGCAAGCAGGCTATCCGAGACTTGCTCTCGATTTGATAGCTGATTTCGAAGCATGTTCTCTCCGTCGACTAGATCATACGTTCTTTATGCCTTGCCTCATTGCGTCTGCAGAGGCTCTATATGTCAGTGCCATACTTATCTTTTGACCCGTCTAATATTTTTGGTTACACAGTTGGATGGCGTTATCACGTGTTGGAAGCAAATTGTTCACGTATCCAATCTGCATCCGGGCGAGGGTGTCTGTCTAGCGGTTCTTGATACAGCGGCGCGCCATGGCCATCCAGATCTTGCAACTGATGCCCTTCGCGTATTGAGAGGTCTAAACGTTGACTGGCAAGAACACCATTTTTCGCCTCTCATTGAGGCTTTCTGTCACCAAAAGCAATTTAAGGAGGCAATCCAGGTGCTGGACATCATGAGGGAGCAAGGGATCGAGCCCATAACTACAACTGCTTCTGCTTTACTGGAGGCGCTTGATAGCACTGAAGCTATCGATTCAGTTTGGGATATCGCAGACGCGATACTTAGAGAAGGCAGGAAAGTTGACATCATTGTCGTACAACTTTTGATCGATGCCTCAATAAAACTTGGGGACCTACAACGTGCCATTGGCGCGTACAAGAATCTGGCGGAATATGGAGCGACAGCCGATGTCATCATCTTCAATTCACTCCTCAAAGGCTGTGTAGCTGCATCTCATCGAGACCTCGGAAACTTGCTTCTGGATGATATGAAGGCTGTCCAAGTTAAACCCGATGACAAAACCTACGAGACCTTTATTATCCTGTGTCTCACGCAGGATGACTACGAAGATGCTTTCTTCTATCTCGAGGAGATGAAAACCGCTGGTTTCCATCCAGGATACAATGTTTATTCCAAAATTATCCGGAAGTGCCTCCGTACCGATGATTTCCGCTACAAAATTGCGTTGAAGGAAATGGAAGAAATGGGTCATGTGCCACGGCCTGACCTCAAGAGATTGATGCGCCATAAAGAGGAAGGAAAAGGGCTCGATGATGAGACGCAGCAAGCGGTCTCTGGTCCCTCATCACAAGGAAAGTCTGCTAGCATTGATGGCGTCGCACTTCGGTTTATTGAGACGGGAGGCGTTGATGGAGCGGCTCAGTTACCGAAGGAGCATAACTAAAGAACAATCTAGCAACTTAAGTTTCCACTAATTCGTTCATTTATCAATTTATAGATAACAGTGCTGTATAGTACCTTTCACGGTCTTCGTTATCTGACTTGCATATCCGTAGTTGGATTTCAACTCCTACTTCGATTAATGTCCACACAACTTCTACATCAGTGTCACCAAAACCCATCGATCCAATAGAAGTCCATGGACGATCTATCTAACTCGATACAAGGGCATACCCTGTTTGCGTATATATGTTTGTCTGACATAAATAACGTGTAAGCAACCTTGAGATTAAACAGTAAAAAATACAAATAATTGTATAACCTTTATAGACATCCCTGTCCAAAACCCGACTATCGTGTTCATAGTGTTTCAAAATTTTTTTGAAATCATTGATATAGAGAGATTGACGACACATTTTACTGATCGGACTTGGGCAACAAGTGCGATAATATATATTCTTGTCTACCCTAATGTCGATTTGATAGAAGGGTGTGTTGATGGTTGTGTCGGAGGGAAGCCGGTGTTTCGAAATAACCAACCCTAACTGAACCATAACCTTAACCTAACTGAATCGATACACTTACTCAGGTTCTTGATGGGATCGTCATAAGAATATCCGCGCCTGAGGCCTGAAGCTCGAAGCTTGAAGCTTGAACTCCGATAATTTCTCGATGGGTTGACAGATCGTTCTTCCCCTCCTTCCGTATTTCTCCATCGGTGTTCAGTTTTCAAGGGTATAAAAAGCCACAGAACTTCCGAGTCCAATGATCACTTCTTTCGTGACGCATTGCTCCCTCCCTATCAACTCCAATGAGAGATTTTTTCTTCTTGGTCTTTTCATTAAGTGTTGTAAGCTGACCGCTGTTCAATCCACTGTGAAATATTGAGCTGATATATGCTGTTACGTTGAAAGGCGGCTCATCTTGTGTATAGAATATGTGAACCGCGGAAGATCTTATGGCATTCAATACTTCTCGTCGTTGTACCTCTCACCCTGACGCCGTTGCTCATCACTCACTTTCCAAGTGCTATTGAAGCCGCTTTGGTGGCATGGTCTATCTATCTGGTTATCATCAATCTCTGCACGGTAGCCTACCGCATTTCCTCTTTTCATCCTCTTGCAGGATATCCTGGTCCGCTTGTCTGCAGAATTTCAAAAACTTGGTTTGCATACGTGGCCTGGCAAGGGAAGCAACATTTATACTATAATCAACTGCATCGACGCTACGGAGATATTGTAAGGATAGGTACGTCATTCATTATCTCGACATTTGTACCCTCGTAGCTTATCAGGCCAGGACCAAATGAGCTATCGTTCTGTACAGCTGATGTAATTGTTCCAATGATGGGAGCAGGTGGCATGCCCAAAGCAAGCTGTAAGATAAAATTAACTCCTAAACTTTTGAGCAAGTCTTTTAATGACAATGATCTTAGATTGGGATGGCCAATTTGCAGACCAGAAGGAATTTCGGTCGCTTGTAGGTATACGGAACCCGAAAGCTCATGCACAGCTTCGTCGAGTCTGGAGTAGAGCATTTACTCCTGAATCCCTGCGGTCGTATCAGCCAATCTTAGACAAGCGTCTGAATGAGTTAATGGGTCATCTTGGCATGCGTACTGGACTGAAAGTCGATTTGGCCAAATGGATGAGCTGGTTTGCGTATGTACGCTCGCATGAGGTCTGAGTATTGACTCATTCTAAATCGTAGATATGACATTATGAACGACATGGCGTAAGTAGTTCCTCCGGTTGCCTACATCCTCTCTGACTATGATGAAGATTTGGGGATAACACTGAGATGATGCAACACCAAGATTCGGCCAAGTTATGGGATATCATGGAGAACGCACAACCGTAAACATTCCTCACAATCCTGCAGCCTGACAAGGCTGAACTATCATTTCAGCATCGGATTAGTGATGAGCACTTTACCATGGTTGGCCGATATCTTTAACCAGATTCCGTGTACGGCCAAGAAGATGAAAGAATTCAGAGAATTTGCTCGCCAACGTGTCATAAAGCGGCTCAAGAAAGAAACTTCTGCAAAAGACTTGATTTATCACTTGGTAAACAAAATCTCCTAATTTTAATTTCCCACTGATTAAATTTTGAAGATGGATGAGGGTGGTCTTGAGACTGCACCACCGCACGTGAATCAAGTGGCAAACGACGCATCTCTTGTTATCGTAGCTGGCTCAGACACAATCTCTCCCGCACTATCAAGCCTGTTTTATTATCTCATTTGTCATCCAGTTACGTATGCCCGTCTTCAAGCTGAGATCGACAATTCCGGGTTATCCGCGGATAACGTTACACAGTTAGCCCGTCTCTCGTATCTCACTGCAGCCATGTGGGTCAACATAGGCATTACACAATTACTTTCTTCTCATGTTTCTGCTCCAGAAATGAGACGCTCCGTCTCATACCTCCTCTACTGAGTGGCAGTATGCGATCACCTATGATTGGAAGTGGTGGCTTTATGCTCGGGCCGCAGCAAGTCATATCGTGCGCAATTCCTTTATACTGTTGACTGACTTCATCTTGTTTAGTTATATCCCCGAGGGCACTACCACTAATGTTCACACTTACACTCTGCACAGAGATGTACGAAACTTTTCTCCCTCACCTGAAAGATTTATCCCCGAACGCTGGCTCACTGAAGACAAGCGAGTTACTCTTGAACCACAGCTTTTCGGTAATCCCACAGCAGCCTTCATCCCGTTCTCTTTTGGGCCCGCGGATTGCATCGGGAAAAGGTTGGCTATGCAGGAGATGAGGATGGTGGCATTTGCCGTTTTGCAACGGTTCGATTTACATTTTGCTGCCGGTTACGATCCGATGTGTTGGGAGGCAGACATTTGTGACTATCTCGTTATCAGAAAACCAGAACTACGCGTCGTACTACAGGAAAGAAATCAGGAAAGTAATTGCAATCTTGGTATATGAATTCTTGTATTCTTGTAGCATCTCATTGCCAATATACTACTCACTTTTGTACTTTCCTCTGGATTTTTCTATGTAGGCGTGCATAGGGGCGAGTTTGATATGTAACTTGATGGAATCAACTTGTCATCAAGGTGAACCACACGATCATCATGATTATGGTCAACATCAAACAAGCGTCTCTGTCCTTCCTTTCAGCCAGATTGGATCTGCCTACAGTTTTCGGATACTTCTGTAGTGTCTTGACTCGCCTTCGATCTCGGGCACTGGTAATAGGCTACCATTGCCTTTGAATTCCATCATGTCCCATGAAGACCAATCCTTCAAACCTCCAACGCCGACAACGCCAACCCAAAGGACAGCTTTTCTCAATGCGCGGTTATCTTCCCGAGATCTGCAGGACAGTAATTTTCGACCGATAGCTGACGAAGGCGGAAGCTTTTTAGTCGGTTCTCCAGACCAATTCCACGGGGATGATCAAGCTACTCTTCATTTAACCTCGAATGCTCTTGGCTTTTCAAACAGTGTACCACGCTCTCGGCCGATCCCTATCCGTCGTTTATCACCAAGTCTTCTGTTGAGCAGAAGACATGCTACAAACCCCCGCGTCGTCTCTGGACTGAGCAATCTAGTAATGGGTACTCCCGAGTCTGACCATCGATGGACACTTTTTGGACAACTTATGGAAAACGAGGGTCAGCTTCCCATAACTTTGGCAACCCCAGGAGGACGACGGCCATCGACTTCAAGTCGTCCAGTCCTCCAGGGAAGCTGCAATTCGACATCAAACCTCACAACTTTACATTCAAGTGTTACAGATCCCTTCTTGGATGCGCATACAGTCGCAGATAGAGGTGTCCAGAGTCCATTGAGGTTTACTTTCGACGTATTGTCTTCTGGAGGGCCATCGACAGACGCGAACAATGACGAATACGATTCGGAAGATTCGGAATCAGACGAAGCAACTGAGCCATCCTTATCCGCTGAGCCATCTCCTATTCCCTGGTACTCTGTACAACGAATACCAAGCGTTCCAATCTTGTACCGTAATGTTCTAAAATGTGCTATTGCCTACTTCATCGCTTCGCTCTTCACATTCAATCCTTTCCTCGCGAACACTCTCAGCAAAATTACCTCATACGGCGGTATGGATCATCATCTTGGGCCTCGCGAACCATTTCCAAGTGGGCATATGGTCGCATCAATGTCAGTCGTCCTCTATTTATGAGTGGCACCATATCATAAGTTACCTCTGTCTGACTGATATTAGTGCTGTTTATTATAATCCTGCCAAGACAAAAGGAGCCATGATTGAAGCCAATATATTTTGTCTCGTAGGTCTGTTCTACGCCGCCTTCGTCTGTTTATCCTCCATGAAAATGATCCAGTGGCTCGAGCTAAGTCCTGGATGGGAGTGGTTAGGAAATCTTGTTGCCATATTTTGGATTGGAGTGAGTATGACCATCGTCTCCTGGTTTAAAGTTTGGATGGTACGTCTTTCGCTCCTTGTACGTTTACAATATTCAATCATTGCCTAGGCAAACCCTTCATTCAATACCGGTAGATAGTTTGTTTATTCTTCGATTCCTTCTGATCAATGCGACACAGCTTGTAGCATGACAGCAATCATAATATCGGTCGTGTATGGTCTCGTCTCCGTTTGACGCCTCCGTACTGACAGTTTCCAGTGTCGTAAAAGAAGGCGGGCTACCGACTCTTCTTCAGGTCTCCACTATTGTCATCTGCGGGTCCCTTATATCGAATATTGTTTGCTATTTCATATGGCCACAATCTGCCATCGACAACCTACAAACAAACATGACGAAGACTCTTGACTCCTTTTCCACAGTACTTTCCATGTTAACCAACACCTTCCTCCTTGAAGGGGGTTCACACAACCAGGAACATCTTGATAAAATGCAACGCGCAGTAGAAAACCATCAAAGCAGCTTCACGAGTCTCAAAAAGTCGATATTAGAGGCACGTACAGAGTGGTTTGGACGTGGAAATCCTGCTGGCGCGCTGCCCGAGGATACAGGAAAACGGGCCTACGAAGATGCGGTCAATAGCTTGAACCGACTTGGGCAACATCTCAATGGTTTGCGGAGTGGAACGCGGCTTCAGTATGAGTTGACGAAGGCAGGTATGGTGAAAAATCGACGGAGAAAACACAAGAAAAGCAACAATTGCTCAATGGGACTTGATATATTCGCATCGATAGACGATGACGAAGAAACGGCAATGTTGAGGGCCGCAGCTATCATGTTTGGTGACCTAGTCGATGATCTGGGTCCTCCGCTAAAAGCGTTATCGGTACGCTTCTTGTTCTGTTTAGCTCTCAGCTGATCTGATCCGCCTCGAGGGTGCTTGCATCACATCCCTTAAACGTTTACGGGAAGCGTTTGAGCAGTCCAAGTCGCTACGTCAAAGGGATGAGTCACCATTCAAACAAGACGATTTTGTTGGGCTTGTCGATGCGATTGAGCGAGCGCTTGTGAGATTTGAGAGCACTTCAAACCATGCGCTTTTACGTTGGTACCGAAAAAGTGATGGGAGCCCACGACCACGATCTGTATCAAGTTTTATGGAAAGCAGTGTCTACTCGTCCAGAGGCGAGGACCACGACAACACAACGTTGTCTGACCATGAACAAGTCTTCCTGGTATATTTGTAGGCACTCTTCGTAACGTATGTGGAGTCAACCAGCTGATAGCCGCCTCCAAGTTTCATCTTCACTCTGCAAGAGTTTTCTCGCGAGGTTGTATCTCTCATTGATGCAATGCGGCGAATATATTATTATGAGAAGGACTGTATGAGCCGCAGGCAGTGGTGGGGTCGAATTTATCGCGATATCTGCAAGCTCTTGTCTAGTTCATCTGCTGCACCAAGTCACCAGAAACCCAGCCTTAAACGCACTATCTGTGGGCATCTCTCCCTTCTTCATACTATATTTCAGTAATTCAATCATGTATTTATTTTCCTGACAGCTTCATATATCATACCGGATATTCGTCGCCCCGTGCCCTCATTTCCCAAAGTACGCCCGCATGCTCCAAACACAATGCAAATGCCATCGAGCGACACACTGAGCATGATAGGGCGTCTGAAACAAGGGGTTTGGAAGTTTGGGTATCGATTAACTGAGAGGGACACCAAATATGCCTTCAAAGTCGGAATGTCTATAGCCATTCTAGCGATACCTGCCTTCTATGACGCGACTAGACCCTTCTTTGTTAAGTATTGGGGTGATTGGGCATTGATCTCGGTAAGAAGTAGTTGCATTAACACTTCTATTGATTGCTCATGTATGCCTCACTATCCCCAGTTTTTCGCAGTCATGTCGCCGACCATTGGTGCTGTGAGTGACCACCATCTAGGATGGATTTGGATATCAGGCTAATTTTAGCTTGAGACAAATAATCTTGGCCTTCAGCGTATTCTGGGCACATTGTACGTTTCGTTCAAACCTCGTAATAATTCGTCTGATAGTTGTTAAGGTTCGGTGCTGTTATAGCTGCCAGTGTTTTCACCTTATACTCTCAATACCCTGCCGTTCTTGCCATCTTTGGATTCTTCTATTCCTTGCCGTGTTTTTATTACGCTTTAGCTCGACCCGAATATCTATCTGCATCTCGCTTTGTACTTCTCACATACAACCTGACCTGCCTTTACTGGTAAGTTTAGTCATGCATACATCCATCAATCGATGTTTATCTCTTTACAGTTATAATCTTCGCAGGAAAGAGTTACCTGTTGCCCATGTTGCAGCGGACCGGGCTTTAGCTGTGACGGCAGGTGTTCTTTGGGCTGCCTTCATTTCACGATTCTGGTGGCCAGCTGAAGCAAGGAGGGAACTAGGCAAGGCCCTTGGCGAGTAAGTAATAATTGTATCGTCCCTCAAGCATCTCACGTTCGTCGTGTCAGGTTCTGCCTAAACATTGGCTGGTTGTATACGCGTTTAGTGGCGTCGAATTCTTTCGCCCCTGAGTACCAGGCAGAAATCAATAGCAATTTAACTGACATGGCGGCAGCCTCACTTGGTGTCACTGCCCCATCCAAGTCCACCAAACTGAACAATTCCATCAAAGAATTCATGTCGATGTAATTGGTTCTGTTCACCTCTGATTAAGAGCTTATTGGTGTTTTTCAAGGGAGCTTCACCTGCAGATTAAGCTTATCGAATTGCAAGGTCTTCTGGCTCAGACCCAACACGAACCACGTCTCAAGGGCCCCTTTCCAATTCTTCTCTATAGAGGCATTTTAACCAGTCTTCAGACTATTCTGGACAGGCTTCACAGTATGCGTTGTGTGACGACTCGGGAAGAATGGTCAGTCCGATTCATATCACGAGACCTCAATCATGATTTCTGATATATGGTGAATGACAGGTATACGGTGAGTCGCTTTGTGCAATAATTGGTAGTTGTGTTGGAAGCTGATTCTGTATGGATTACACAGAGCGTGCGACAAGATTTTATCATCCCTGTGAACAAGGAACGACATGAGATGGTTGGGAATATTCTGCTCAGTCTGTCGACACTCGCTTCTGCCTTCAGATTAAAGGCCCCACTTCCACCCTACCTTCCCCCCGTCGAAGAATCGAGACAGCGTTTGGTATGTCTCTCTGTCTTTATTATCTCATCCCTTATCTGACAGATGCACAATTCCAGGTGGATGCGATACGCAGGCTCGATATTGTAAGAAATCGGGACGTGAAGGGTTCTAGACAACTGCTTTTTTTCGCGTATGCGCTGACCATGAAGGGAGTGACTGAAGAGCTGGAATCATTGGGACGAACTATGCAATCAGCTTTTGGGGTAATTGGAGGTTCGGCGCAAGAGTTCGAGGCATTATTCATGTACCCAGAGGACAGTCAAAGACGGCTTGATCATGCTGCCTGAATCAAACCACGCAATTTCGACTATTTTTTTAGGAACCTTGACTCTTGACTGCTGTTATACATACCTCTTACATATTATACCTCACATACAGTGCCTGGCTGGTCCCTGGTTACGTTTGGAAATCAGGTTACCTCAGGTTTTTGTCTCTACTGCACCTGTACGTAGTAATGATACCCGAGTAATTTGGAAAACGCTATCTCTGCATGCAATGCGCAGTAAATATTATTTGGAATGTCCCGTGGTAATCGACATTTACTCGTCACGAATCGTTACGAGCATTACTTCATGTAGATGAACGCTGTTGCCTTGCACGTACATCAAGTTGGACTAACCAATGAAGAATGCTGGCAAACATCTGTAGTCGGAATGGAATCAACTTCGTACAATTGGATGCATATGTAGAATGTACATAGTAAGTAATACAATGCAGTTATTATGAAGTACAGATGAAGATATCTGTTGATACAACAAAACGATGAAAACCGATTGAAAATGTCTCGAGTAAGAGAATAGAAAATGTCAATGTCCCGGAATACCCTCAGAGAGGACAATTGAATGCCATAGATAAATCGTGAAGCCCAAAAACAGAAAATCAAATCATGATCTACTCAGAGCAACTGCGCCAACCAGCGATGCGTCTTCACCTCAGTAATTGTCATCCGAGTTTTCGGATTGGGATCGAGGCACCTCCGCATCAAGTCCAGCGCGGCTTCCGACAGGCACGACGTTCCTGTAACCTCAGCTAGAGAAATCCTGCCATAGATAGCGTCTTTAACGGTCGGGAATGGAGAAGTGCCGGTAAGGAGGAATGAAAGAAGGATGCCCAGCGTCCATATTTCTGCAGGTGGAGCTTGATAATTTTTCTTAAGCAGGATCTCAGGCGATGCGTAGGCGGTGGTTCCGTAGAATAGGGTATAATAAGGGCGGGGTTCGCTCGGGTCGACAATTACGGCACTACCGAAGTCAATGAGTTTGACCTAAGACAACATCAATCAGAAAAAACCCTAGACAAGTCAAGATGCTGACCTTGAGGTCGCGATCAATGACGAGGTTCTCGTCCTTAATGTCGCGATGTGTTATGCCCTGGCTGTCCAAGTAACAGACAGCGTCAACCACCTGGGTAAAGACATAGCATGCCTGTTCTTCCGAGAGTCGCTTGTGTTCTGATTGCTCGATACATTCAAAAAGATCATGCGATGGACGTCTTATAAATTCTGACTGGGTAGCCGTTTTTGGACTAGTTTTGGGAGAAGTCGAAGAGAATGGGCTAGTACTATGCGATTCCTGGTCATCCAATTGTTTAATAAAAATGGTTGGAGAGCTTCCGGCAGAACTAGGAAGTGAGTTATTTGAATAGGAAGGGGACAACTCCGGAGTTAGAGGTGGTATGGGAGATGATGAACGGGGAGTTTGAAGAAGGTTTCGCTTGTATTTGGGCCATGGTGAGCCGTGCAATTCTTGGATCTAAGGAGAACCTATTACAACTACGAGTCACCAAAGGGCACAACGGACATACGAGATAGAAGTATAGGCTATCTTCAAAGACGTCGAGGCACTTGACGATATTTTCATGTTCAATGAAGCTTAACAACATGACTTCCGTAGGCAGCCTTCCGATCGTCTCGTCTTCCATCCACGCGTGGTCTGGAACTTTGCTTTTGATAATGAACTTGACGGCGACTTCATGGCCTTCGATGCGATGGCGAGCTGTCATGACAAACCCATATCCGCCGGCACCGAGCTCGTCCTCCAGTTTATAATGTCGAACAAAGTGAGGATTCAGCTTGTGTCCAGAAGGAAAATGCGGCGAATATAGGTTCGCGTCGAGATTGAGAGGCACAAATAGACTTGGGTTTATTTTACCTGTCTTCAAGGGGTGGGTATCCAGATTAAGAGGATTCGATAAAATTAAAGAGATCGGTTCAGAATCATACGAGCTTTCCACAGGATACCCGTAGTCTGAGAAGGATGTGTCCAAATATGTCGGAGAATCGTAGTCAGGTAATGATAACACTGGAAATGATGAAAAAGACGCGCTTCGCTTGCGTGGGGTTGCAGGCTGTTCGAAGAGAGCTGGCAGAGGAAAGAAGGTGTCTCCAGGCACATAGCACACTTTAGCAGTTCCTCTCTGTCCGAAGGAGGGAGTTTGAAGGGTATCGCTTTCCGTAGGAGACGGGTAGCTTCTGAGCGGTGAAGAGTTATTGGACGACGAGGGAGGCGATGTCATGGGTTCTGGGGGCATATCTGGCACTGACAGTGGTATCTTCGTAAGGGAAAGGTTGTACGGTTGAACAAAAGACGGAGCCAGTACAGTAATATGAACAACAGGCACTGCTAAAGCGCGCCAGGTGGGTATACAAAGCGGGAGTGTCTATAGGCACAACAATAGGGCCTTGACATATAATGGCGAACAAAAAGGAACGCAAGAAGGGCAGGACAGGGGCAGGACAAATGCAGGCTTTGGCGTGGTCCTAAACGCGTGTCTTGTATACAACCACGTGGTCGCATTTATTGTACTATATACACAACATAATCCACGATAATCTCAGCTGGGAACATCAGCTATGGACCACATGTAGTAAACACCTGACACACTTTGTCAAATCTCCATCTGAGATCAATAAAGACGGGCTTACCAAGGCTTCTGTAAGGCTTCCATCTCTCAGTCAAGTTTTCCATTTCTTTTGGCGTCAAGATCGCTCCTCTGTACAGTCGCTTCGATCAAGTTCCAATAAAATTACACCAAAATATACCTACTTCACTTTGTTTTTGCCAGACAACCTGTTCTTGAGCAGCTCGACAGTGAGACCCTCCGGTAATGGGGCAAGCGTGGAACCCTCATCAACTCCAGACTTCTTCAACGTGGTCTTAATGGAAGGCGTAAACGCCGGAGGCAACGATGGTACATCATCAGCCGTGGATTCGTCTGCAACAGGTGGAACGGAGGAGATGTCTGGTGTTGCACTAACCAATATATTTTCCCCAATAACAGGAAGGGCATCAGCATCCTCGGGCTTTTCTTTCTCAACGGAAGCAGCTGTGGACTTCTTCTGACTATGGGGAGTCCAACCCCAACTGTGCTTCGGTGAATGGAGAGATAGGAACCAAACAGCCAGACCCCTTTGAACACCGAGGTCGCCTGCACAGTGTCGGAGATGACATGAAGAAGAATCAACTGATGACCACATACCAACAGGGAGGATATCAGGACGGCGCAACGAGAAAATTGCGAACATGTCAACTATCAGATAACTTAGCGACTCGGATATCAGGCGTCCAATGGCTCACCAGTCCACTAGATCAAGAGAAGCATTTCAATTGGCCTAAAATGTAGAATCACGATCAACGTACCCTCCCAATGCCCCTAACTTCAATGAGCATCCTTGCTAGCCCTTCATCGTCAGCACTTATGAGTTTCTCAGTTGAAAGACGACCGTCGGCGAATCGTTCCGCCAAATCCAGTACTGATAGGATAAGTGAAGATCGACATTCATAGTACAAGAGGGTACTAACCATACTCCGCCTTTCTCTGACTTAATCCGGCAGTACGCAGCGTGGCAACGTCAGTTTTAGCAACCAGCTCTGGACTTGGATAGAATGATGTCGGTTTCCCATGCCCCCTGAGAACATAGATATTTGTACAGGAGAATGCACAGGAGGTCAGGTAACGCACGCATAGTCTTCAATTTTCTCGGGGATAGATTGGTCGAACAGTCTCAGAAATTTATGGTTGACAGAACGAGCAGCGAACCAAGAGATTTGTTGACCGCTGGACCAGAGATATGGAAATAATAATAGAATACCAAGCTGCTACAAAGGTACTGAGGGATCTCACATGATAGATGTAGCCAAGGCGCTGAAATTTGAAAACGACATACTGAGCAGAAAAACTCCGCAAAGAAGACAAAAGAGGCATTACCGGAAGGGATGCACCATTTCAAGGTGTTCAAATGGCTTACACTGCATCTTGTTAAAAAGGTCTTGGAAACGGTGGTCGACGGAAATGAGATGGTTCTTTCCTTGCTCAAAAGAAAAGGTCAGTAACGCAGGTACCATGGACTGGGCTTTTTGAACAAGATCATTATTGAGAGGTTGATTTGACGTTGAGATAATCTTAGCTTCCTTAGCTGATTTTTTCGGTTTGGCCACATGGGGACGCTTCTTTGTAGGAGGATTCGACTCTTCATCCTCAATTTTCCGCTTCCCCTCACTTGCTAGGCTGGACACGGCCTGAGCCCGACTAGTTGAGCGGGTAGTTCGCATGATATTGATGGGAAATGGGAACGAGTGTACGTCGAGTGGTGGCTGCTAGGAATGACCTTCCAATAATAAGGAGCGTCAACGTTTACATTCAAAAAGTCAAGGATTAACTGATATATTTATTAATTATACGCGCGTGAGCAAACATTTGTGATCTTCGGGCCGGCGAAGCGGAAGTCCAGCTTCGCAAAGTACTCGCATAAGTGTCACATCATTCAAAGTCTACGACTGCGCGCAAGGGATAGAATGCTTTCAAGCAATCCTCTTGAGTCGACAAGATGCGATATTTACTCCTGCTTGCAAAGCTTATGACATCAAGTTCGGCATCCGCCTTCCGGACACCGAGAATGAATCGATGAGACTGCACACTTGGCTTCAGCGGCGCTTGTTCCGCAGCTTCACCACTGATTCTTATCTACCATCACCACCACTTCACAAATCACATATCATGTCTGAGCATCCTAGTATGTGTCTATAGCATGGCTTACTCTTCATTCTCATAAAGATCTCAGGATACATCATCGTATTCAAACCGGATGTGACAAAGGAGCAGGTTAACAAGTACGCCGAAGAAGTGGATAGCAACGGTACTTTCGAAGCCTCTCAAGTTCTTTTCCTATTCTCAACTTGATTCCAGGTGGAAAGGTCACGAACAAATACGATTCAGTTCTCAATGTAGGGTTTCCTATACCAGTCCAATATCCTCTCATACTTAGTTCACCATATCAGGGTTTCGCTGCCCATCTTCCCGACAGTTACTTCCACAATCTACAGGCAGACGATGCCATTGATTACATTGGTGCGCATGCGTCGTCGAAGTCATACTCAGATCCTATATACTGATTCAACGCTTATAGAACCAGATGGTGTGGTCAGCATCAATTGAGACCTTTTTAATTCGCCATGTCAATCTCATGTTAGCGCTTTCTCGTGTATGTAAGTAGCTATTTTGTTGTAACAATTGATGTATCCGATCTTTGGGACCATTTGCTGACCTTGCGGACGGGTCGGATTCTCATTTAAGTTATCATGTGGTGCAGTAGTGGCTTTGTTTGACACTCAAGTTCCGGCGCTAGACTCAAGGGAGATTGTGTCAGGCTCAAGAGAAATATAAATAAGTCTAGGAACCGCCTTGTGGCTAAGGTGGTGTGTCATTCTTTGTACGGCGGTAGAATGTTGCAGCACGGGGATGGAGGGAGTTATATGACGGCGTTACCGCGATTGCCGCGCAGCTCGGCGATTAGGCAATGTCAGTGAGGAAGAGTTGATGGTCGAGGATACTATAGGAGAGCCTATGACGCTGTTCGAACTTATGGCAGCTCACTGGGCGTTCTTAACATACATATCCATCATTGCTGGGGAAACGAGCCCTTTGATTCCATCAGCTTCTGCTTCTAGCACCTCGGGTTCTGTAGTCTATGTTTGTATTGGAGCTCTGCACTAGGGCACATTTCTGGTTCGATATCGGACCTGATAGTTGGTCTTCTCCTTGTTTTCCTCGGCTCCAAAATTGGGGTTTGGAAATCAATTTCCTACTTGGTCATCAAACTAGGTCATGCTAAACGCAATAATAGCCTTTCAGTGCAAATCATGCAATGATGGGTCCCTGAGCCTGGTTGCGGATGTTCTTTGCATATCGAATGGCAGCGTTGGCAGGGACAACTGGAGCTGTCGTGATGGGAATGGTCCTCGACTAAAAAGACACTTGGAACTCAAAGTGTTAGAGGTTCAAATCTATACGACACAGTAATACATGAGTCTACACGTTATAGTGAGTATGAGTCCAGTCGTATAGTGAGTAACGTGTGCTTACCCTCAGTCCTTGCTTCAACTGACTGAGGTTATCGGTATAGTAGACTACTATATATATACAATCGCGTCCATTGTCCCGTAACAAAGAGGGCCCGCGACAAAGGGACCAATGACCCTGAGTTCTCTGTTGGCCCGTGCGCTTTCGACTGCGGTTTATGTTCACGGTGTTGTTGGACGGATCTCAACACAAAGTACTATCGGAAGGGATAGCAATTCAATGATGCTGGCTACATATTCGCTTTTCAGGCTTTGACCGTACGAGATTCGCGTTTCTTTCATCATTGGTCTGTGCCGCTCAGGTCACGTGATCGTGATAGAAGGTCACCATTCATCCATAACAGTCCGAACTTAATCGAGTGACGCACCTCGCACATATATCACTCGCTAGGGGTCCTTACCGGCATCATAGACACTCGTCCAGTTTTTCAAATATTAATATCCACATCCTTTCCAGAATCATGCGAAAGGATGTCAAGTCGCAGATTTTCGAAAGGTTTATTGAAAACCCGTGAATTTCATTTGGTAAGGCGAGGTCGCTCTTCAGAAAGATCCAACTTGGGTTCTAGCGTAAGATGATCCACGTAGAGGAAGCGAGCCCAAGCTTGAGGAGAGCTGCTGAAGAAGCACATGTATGGGTGCTCGATGTTCCAAATATAGATTACTACAGTGACGTGCAGAGGCTTTGGGTTATAAAGGCTGCGCATGTCTTATCTTTCAGTGTCCTGCTTTTCTCCTTCCCATGCGCGTCTTTGGCTTCTTTTCCAGTCCTGTTGAGCTCGGTGCTCCGGTCGTCGATGAGAAATGTTTCGACGATGCCAAGCAAGGGCCTAGCGCAACCCACCCGAAACCTATCGTCCCAATCATCGTCGTTTCCACGCCTTCTTCTGCTTCTAAAGCTCCTTCTCTTCCCGTCCCGCATACACCGCCTAGACCATGTCCAAGCTTTCGCCCCGAGTCCGCCCTGCACCAGCAGCAGAAAAAGTCCAGCACATTTTCAACTGTATTCCTCAAATGTAACATATCGGACAAACGCGCAAAGAAGTCTGCCCTTATCGTTCACGACCTAATGGTTGGTCCAGATACTCAGCGCACCTCTGCATGCGCTGCACACGCTCGTAACAAGCTAAGCCATCTCAAGTCTCAACTCGTGGAGCCCAAATCTGCCAACAAAGTCATAGCTCAACTACGCACTCTCCCTACCTCGGGCTGCAGCCAAGGACCCATCCACGCTGTGTGTTTAGCTCGTCCAGATGCAGAAATTCAAAAGCTGCACTTTTCTGCTCTCTCTGCTCCTAAGGAGGAAGATCCGTCTTTTCTCAACAGCGTCCTACCCCTTAACGAAATATCGTCCATGTTCAGCAAGATGAGTATTGTTGACCTGATCAGTCACACGAATCTGGGAATTGGTGAGCCAGGGAATGGCCCGGGATTATTGTCAGGCGCTCTTCCGACAGCAGAAACAGTCTTGAAAGGGTTTCAGGAGATTACACCCCAGCTTATGGCCCTTGGCTATGCGACTGGTAGGTCCGTACTTGTCGACCATACAGGTACGTCCTTGAGCTCTGCCTTGGGAGTGTGCTCATTAGGACCACAGGCGTGTATCCGCCTCTGGACCGTTTGAGTGTGCTCACATGTTAGTACTACCTATTGATTCTTTCTGGTTCATTGACACAGATATAGACTGGTGGGGACTCGAGCTGGTCTTTCCCTCTCCATCGTTAAAACACCTAGCTGTGAGTCTCTTCCTACTCCATTACTTGATCCCATGAAGACCCGTGACTACAGTCCGTCCAATCCGTTTCCGGCACCGTAATCAACTTCCTTACTGCTCTTGCCCTCATTAACAACGGCGTCCGCGAACTCCTCCCCTTCATCCGCTACATCAGCCAGTTTATCGACTTTGAGCTCAACCAGATCACTCAGCAGGATCGAGGACAGGGGGTAGTGTGCGCTTCGACGTGGATCATGCCCGCTGCGTTGGTCCCAAGACCATGGGACTTCCCACCTCCTCCGCCGGCCGCCTCTCCAAATCCTGCCCCAGTGACACCGGAACAGACTGGGGAACTACCTCCCTTGACCACGAACGTGCAACCAATCCAGCCAGCTTTACCTCTACTCACTCCTACTCCTCCTGCGCCTGCTCCTCCCGCTGTACCTCTGCCTGCCACTCCTACTCCTACTCCCGCTTCCGCTGTACCCTTGCAACCTCAACCCAGCTCGGGTATCATACCTCCTTCCATGACAAACCTAGTAAACAGCGTCGTAGGTGCCTACAAAGACTCTGTTACGTTCCATCCTGAGGTGGCAGCAGTCTCATCTGTGTCATCCCCGAACGCCGCTGCATAGCGAGGGTTGTCAGTTTTCCTCTTCTCGTGTGTCTGACATATTCCCACCGCGACCACGATGATACTTTCTCCCCACCTTATCACGAACTTCAACATGATCATTCGCATTGATGCAGACATTCGGTTATAATTAATATGACACCTCTATATTACCCTCCCCCAGTAATTCTCTTCCCCCCTTGCATTGTTACAAACCAGACTTGTATACAGATTACATATATACAGTGATACTCTTTGGCGATTCTCGGTGATCAAGTTGGAAATTTGAAAGACGAAGGAAACGTGTGATTGTGGTTCCCCTCTAGCAACATGTGGTTCAGACATCCTTACAACACCATAGCTTCGCTTGTGAAGCATAATTCTAAAAACCCTTCCTCCCTTTCGTCTCCGTACATTTAGGTCCCTTGCTCGACGTGTTATTTGCTTTTGTTTCGTGTGGAGTTATGAAGGTTGGACAAAATCAGGATATACTTCGCGTCTCGTGCGACACAAAAGGTGTCGAACTGTTAAATCTTGAATATAACCCACCTGTAGTTCCCACATTCAGGCACCTATATCCCCCTCTAACAGGAGGTTCTTTTCTTAAGTGTATGCATCCATGAAGAAATGTACAATATTTCATAGACATCAACTCGAGGTACTGGTTTATATAGTCACTATTGCCGGCTATCGGAACGATTACTTGATCCTTGATGTAGACACTCCCGCCCATCTGATAAGACTGTGCTCAAGAGAGCATGGGAAGAGATCTGAGGTATTATTAATAATAAGCTTGTCTTCAGCTCACTGAAGTTCTTGCTGTAGATTAGTGCATGGTAGTGCATTGGAAAGTTGTGGTGTGGAAGATGAAAGGTGGTAAGAGAGTGTAGGGCCTGCCAGCATGGCTAGTAGATGATGCTTTAGCTGAAGTCAGGTTTCTGGCAGAATTCTGCCTTGAACCTCTTGTAGTGAGCTTCAATTTAATGATGCTGAGTGCTGGCAACAGTAGCAGGTTCCAGAAACTTGGCAGGGAGAAATGGTAAGTAAGTGTGATAAGAAATAAGTGCTTAGCAGAATGAAGTTGAAAAAGATGCCTTGCCACCAATGGCTTAGCAAGTCAGCAGCAATAGTCACTAGTGTAGGTCTATTGCAAAAAGTCAAAGTGCTACCCAAATGACAGCAACAAAGTAGTAAAAGTTGAATAGTAAGAGAATTGAGCTCTTAACTCTGAAGTGCATAGAAATGGGGAATCTATTCAATGATTAACTACAACAGTAAGTACATTATTTATAGTAAAATATAAAGACCCTGTCAACAAAGCTTCAAGATTCAGAATAAATGGTGAAGTCAAAAGCAGTAAGTAGTTTACTGTGAATTAGACTAAAAATTGATAAGGTCCATGCACAGTAATTAATTAGTTGGTAAAGGAATCAGAATGTCACTGTAAAATATTCATTGAATGTCAGCTAACCATTGTTGAGTTGTTTAGCAAAGTGTTGAGATCTGTGGACAATGGACACTGTAAGTGCACAATCAAAGAGGCACAATCACCCTTTCACACTTATCACACTCATCACATCTATGCAGACAAAGCAGAAACAGAGTATATATTGCAGTACTAAATGGACAACACCCTCAGTTGTTATAACACAAGCTGAGGGTGAGTAGACATCATTACCTACAAACTTATGCATGGACTAATTGTACCATAGATTAGGATACTTACAAGTATCTGTATTATCTAGGTACAGAATATCAGTTGTTATAACACAAGCTGAGGATTAGGATATTTATAAGTATCTGTGTTATCTAAATCCCATTGGTTCAGATTCCAACAGGTTATGAGAGTGTGCTGCTCTGCTAGCTTGGACTGAACTAAAGAGACTTTGCAAAATGCTGTGAAATGGTGTACCTTTTCTGACTTTCTTGAACATCATTTTTGACCCATGTATGGGTTATGCAGCCTTTCTCTTATTACTCTCTACATCATATTACTATCACACTCCCCACTCACTATGATGAAACCCAGCACCAAGTCAAAGCCACTCTCTGCCACCTCTATGGCATCTACACCCATGCTAGAACAGATCGCTGAGATGCAAAGGATTGACAGTTCTGACAATTCATTGATCCTGCCTGTCAGCAAGATGACAGTGAGCTGGAATAGCCATATCTTGGAAAAGGATGACAGAAAGTGGCTAGATTGGTCATACAATATGGAGCTTGAGCTCTTCTTGGCACAGCTATGGGAATGTGTGTTTAATGCACCAGCTTTGCCACACCTCACATATGAGCTAAGAGCTAATAGAGCTTGAATTAGTAACAATCAATTAGCTTGCTCTTTTATCAAGCATGCACTATCACTATTGGAGCAGAAACTCTGTGCCAATCAATGGGACCCAGTGGCCTTGTGGGCTTACTTGAAAGACAGGCATGGCAGGGCTATACCCATTTAGCAGGTTCACCTCCTATAGGAGGCCCTGACAATGAAATGCTTACCTTCAGAATTCCTTACAAAGATGATGGATGCTATTATTGAGAAGATTGACCAAGCTTTTGATGCTGGAGCTGTCACAAAGGAACTGATTCAGTTGATTGCAATTCTATCTGTGCTGTCCAATCACTCTTACACCCACATTCAATTGATTATATCTTGGAACCTCATAACTACAGGTGATGTAATGAAGTATAGATCCACAGAGATCAGGAAGTTCCTCAAAGGTGAACAGACACTCATTAATGCAGACAAGATGAGCTCAGGAGATGTTGTGTTGGCAGCAGTTCCCACAGTGAAGAACTTGAGATATGTGAAATTAGTCTGCAAAGGCTGTAAGTTGAGGGGCTGATCTAACTTTATGGGGCATACCTTGCCTTGGTGTATCCTTGATGGGGGAGGCATGGCTGGGAAGACCATCAAGGAGTTTAGAATGGCCTGGATTGCCCATTTTAAAGCAAAGGAGAAGGATAAGAAGAAGTCAAGCTCTAAGGTCACCATAACTCCTTCTGATGGCTCAGCATTCACATTGGAAGGTGATTCAGACTTTATTGCTGCATATATAGCTACATGGAAGACTGTAAATGCTTCTGTGGTAAAAGCGGAATTTGCAGGCCTCATGTTTGACACACTCCCAACTGCAATATTTGCAGAGGTGGAGGAAATGGAGTTCAATACCTTGGTTGTGCTTGAGGAGGAGCTGGAACCAGAAACCTGCAGTCAACACAATCAAGGCAATAAAATAGCCCTAACATCAGTATCCCTCAACACATTGCCTTTCTACCTTGATTCTGATGCAACAGTACACATTACCTCAGACCCTTCCAACTTCACATCCTTAATGCCAATCTCAGAATGCCCTATGTGCAGAGTGGGAGGTTCAACCATTGCTGCCACAGCTATAGGAAAGATTTGCCTTCAGACTAAGAATAGCTCTACTTTTAAGTTAAGCAATGTGCTCTTAGTACCAAAATCAACTGTTTGACTCCTCTTCATAAGCAAGTTAGCAAAGTGCATGAATATAAAAACCATCTTTGATGAAAACAGTGTGAAATTAGCACACAAGACAATCAAAGAAGTCATTGCAACTGGAACATTACTCCTCAATAAAAACCTTTATGCAATCAACCTCCACCTTGACCACGCCCTCACTATACATGCTTCTGCTAATATATAAACCTGGTATAAAAGACTATGATATGCAAACTACTAAGTAATCATGCAGATGGCATGAACTGGAATGGTTGAAGATATGCTGTGCACCTTTTCCACAAAACCACTGAAGTGTAACCATTGTATCCTCAGTAAACAGGCAAGAACACCTATACCAAAGGAAAGGGAAGAGGGTAAGGGGCACAAGGTGACAAGAAGACTAGGAAAGATATGGGTGGATCTGTCAGAAAAGATGGTAGTAGCATCACATACTAAGAACTGTTATATTATGAAGATTGTTGATGACTTCACTAATAAACCCTGATCCATCCCATTGAAAAACAAAGATGATGGTTTCAGGGAGCTGCAAGCATGGATATTGGCACATGAGATAGAGACAGGCAAAAAGCTTGGAGTTCTGCAAACTAGCAGGGACAGTGAGTTTAATAGTGATGAATATAAGGCATGGCATAAATTAAAAGGTATCATACTCAAAGTTGGTGCACTCTATACATCTGCTCACATCAGTTGCATGGAATGCATGCACTGAACACTGATGGGTAAAGCCCAATCAATGCAAATTGCTGTAAACTGCCCAACTTCCTTATGGGACAAGTTTTATCTAATGGTGGCCCACCTACATGGTAAAACCAAGACCTCTGCTACCAAAAACATCATGCTAAATGAACTATGGTATGGTAAGAGACTAGACTACTCTTACATCCAGGAAATTGGATGCCATATATTCATGTTGATCCTTCACAAACACAATCCAAAGATATACATCTGTTCAATCAAATGCATGTTGATGGGCTATGAGCCAAATTCAAAAGCATATAGGTGTTATAACAAGTTGATAAGGAAGGTATATAGCTTTTACTATGTAAATTTTATTAAAAGCCACAATGAGCCACTATCTAATATGACTCACATACTTCTTAAAAGCACACTCAAGCCTGGATGTTGATTGAATCCATTAAAAAGCAGTCAGCAGTGCAACCAGCCATTAGACCCACTAATGATGACAATGAGCAGATATGCATGCTGAGCCTGGTCAACTATGATAAAACTGTACTACTAGAGAGTACACCAGACCCCTTAACTAACATGACAACCAATCCTGCATAGACTGTTCCCCAACTGGCAATGGAATAACAACAACTGTGATGATTAACTCACACTCATGTACCCACTGAGAGAGCAGTGCAAGACAATAAACCTGAAACCTGACTTGAAAGGGCAGTTAAGGAATCCAGAAAAGCTGCCAATCAAGTCAGAGGGATGCATGCAGATAGGCATAGGACATTGGAAGAACTTTGACAAGTAGGATCTGAGGAAAATAAAGTCAATGTAGGTCCTGATGATGCTAATCAAATAATGATGGCACTTAATGTGATTGGAGACATATACAAATTAGGTCCAGGAACAGATCCCAATGTGCCCAAGACCTTAGATGAAGCACAAAGGTCTGCTGTCAGGTTCCACTGATTCGGGAGCTTTCTGGGAAAGCAACACCCTTATGAGGCGGACTTGATCTATGAATACCTGGGTGTCTGGAACTCCAGGGTTAAGGCTCCGGGGTTCAAGATGTGGACAGAAAGGGTGGTCCTGGGGAAATGGAACTTGATCTGGAGGTTTCAGGTGTTTTGTGGAGGTTGAGAGTTGGTGGGGGTTGAGTCAGAACCGGAGGTTCTAAGACAAGACCCAGTTAGCAAATTAAGAGTTGCAAAGTGCATACCAAACTTAGAGCATGTGATTATTCTGGCGTGCCAGTCAAAGTGTGCCAGTCAATGCATACCAGTCAAACAAAGGGCATGCAACAATTCAGATAATATCAAGACTAATAAATACAGCAGTAAACTATGCTATAAGTACTACAGGGTCAGGTCTTGGAGTTCCGGGGTGTCTGGGATGGTTTCTGGAAGGCATTGAGTAATGGGCCAGGACTATATACTGGGATTGCGCATGTGGGGTGTGCGATCAATTGGCATGGGGGGATCGTGATGCGTGATGGCTGGAAGTGGGTAGCGTGATCTGGCGGTTGATGGTGGTTGATCCCGGGGTCCATGAAGCAGGGTTCCTGGGGGGTTGGCTGATGGCAGTTGTGATGCGAGTTAATGGCAGCGTCAGTAGTTGCAGGGGTGGGGCATGTTGTGGAGAGGGTCCCAGGTGGGGTTCTGGGGTTGTTCCGGGGGATTCCAGAAGGGGTCGTGACATCTGCCAACTAGATAAGGTGGAAAAGATCTTATAGAGAGGAACTAGATTTACTGGAGAAAATGGGGGTATAGGAACTCATACCACATAAGAAAGTTTCTCCTGGGAAGAAAGTCTTCAAAGGATGGCCCATCTTCAATATCAAGCATGACAAGCATGGTAAAATAACATGGTTGAAGACATGTCACATTCTGCAAGGGTTCTTGATGGTTCAAGGGAGGGACTATAAAAAAACAACTTCACCAATGGCATGTACAGAATTATAGTGAATATTACTCCATCTTGCAGTGAAATTAGACTGGAATGCAACTCAGGTTGACATCAAAATAGCATTTTTGAATGGAACCCTACTGAAGGAGGAGCAAATCTACATGGAACAGCCAAAGGGGTTTGAGAAGCCAGGAAAGGAAGAATGAGTATGTTGATTGAAGAAGGTAATCTATGGGATGAAACAAGCTGGTTAGATTTGGAATAAGACATTGGATAATATAATGAGGAAGCTAGATTTTGCAAGGCTGAAATGTGAGGCATGCATATATTATTGAAAGACTAATGAGGAAATAGTTATTGCCAGAATACATGTGGATGACTTTCTGTTGATAGCAAATTTGAAAGTGGCAAATGAGATATTTAAAGATCAACTCAGACAACACTGGACTATCTCAGACTTAGGGACACCAAAACACATAGTGGGCATCAGGGTTGAATGGGACTGATCCCACAAACATATATATTTGTCTCAAACTACACTTATTGATAAAATGGTAATGCAGTTTGGCCAAAGTGACACTTCACCCCTTGCAGTATTCATAAAACCAGGCCTTAAACTATGGCAGGTTGACAGGTTGACTCAATCTCAGGAGGAGCTTGAGAAGATTGGTTGAATTTCTTACAGACAACTGGTTGGAGGTCTCCTATGGATTGTGATATAGATCAGACCTGATATCCAGTACTCCATGCAGCAACTATCCCAGTATTACAAATCCTACTCCTATGTCCACTAGAATGCAGTGATTCAAAGTTTTACATTACTTAAAGGGGATGCACAACCTGCAGTTGTGCTTAGGGGAGACACTACCAATAAACCTCATAGGTTTTACTGATTCAGACTGGGTGAATTGTCTAAACACATGGTGGAGCATAGGTGATTACACATGGTCATTGGGTTCTAGTTTAGTATCTTAGTCCATGAGAAAGCAGAAGATGGTGGCAGTGTCATCTTGTGAGGTGAAGTACATAGCAGCATTTGAGGCAGTGCAAGAGTATATATGGCTTCACATGTTGATGGAGACTTTGGGGTACCCAATGAGTAGTGCAACCACACTGCTGTGCAATAATAACTTAGTAATTAATTTGTCCAAAGACTCCTTCCTACATGCTTGAATTAAACCTGTTGATATCAAGTATCATTTCCTTTATAACATCTAGAGAGATCAATCTATGGTACATCAACACTAAGAATAACATTGCAGATATATTCATGAAGGCACTACTAGCACCAAAGTTCATCAGGCTGAAGGAGATAATGAGCTTGAGGGAAGACTGGATTCTGCACAAGGAGGAGTAGCACTTATAGTGAGGAGGAGTGTTGAGATCTGTAGACAATGGACACTGTAAGCACACAATCAAAGAGGCATGATCACCCTTTCACACTTATCACACTCATCACATTTATGCAAACAAAGCAGAAATAGAGTATATATTGTGGTACTAAATGGACAACACCTTCAGTTGTTATAATACAAGCTGAGGGTGAGTAAACATTATTACCTACAAACTTATGCATGGACTAATTGTACCATAGATTAAGATACTTACAAGTATCTATGTTATCTAAGTACAGAATATCAGTTGTTATAATACAAGCTAAGAATTAGGATACTTACAAATATCTGTGTTATCCAGATCCCATTGGTTTAGATTCCAACATAAAGGGACCATGTAGCTTTGCAATCTAATCTGTTCATTAGCAAATAATCAATGGAACAGCTTTGACAGTGATGATAGATTTGCTAATGAGTTCATTGCCATCAATAGTGATCAAAGCCTATTAGTAGCTATCCATTGTTATAGATCTTGACTTGACAGGTGACTTACTTTATGATTTCTTTAGTTTTTCTGGTGGCCATTCAATGAGTTACTAAGTCCCCCAGTGCTAAATGGAGCTAAACACTAATAGGCCCAGCTCAGAGCTCATCAACATCTTCATAGAGGGCCTGCCAAGAAGAGAGGATTTAGTAGGTCAAGGTCTGCAAAGGATAGGTGTTTAACTTGGCAAGCATGTATAGCAGTGCACTCATAAACTGATGCTTTATGCTTCTCTCTAACTTCCTTGATACATGTGGAATACTGTTGGGAGCAATGGCTCATACTCACCTTACTCTTGGCTCAGTCAATCTCATAATTGTAGTCATGCAGCAAGGAAAATCTAAGTATCATATCCTGCTTTCTTAGGTCAGTGGTAATTGCAAAAACAGCATGCTCATAATGAGTGTGGTAATAAAGAATTAAATCCATCACTAGTGGATTGATCCAGCTTTATTAAATGTACCATCAATATTATAGACTGGAATAGGGCAAGAGAGAGGCCAAGTAGTAAGTTGGTGTCATTCTACATAGTTGGTATCTAGAAAGAGTCTAGTAGCACCACTGTCTAAGAAAGCTACAGTGCTTCAAGTTTGCTGAGTGTCAGTTGTCTCAATCTTTACATTTAGATGCAGAAAGTTGGGAGAGGGAGTAGAGACAGCCACATAGCAATGAAAGAGATGTCATTCCTATGCTAAAACCTGTGAGCATTGGATAAGAGGAGAAGGAGAAGAGGTCTTAGCTGAGGCTTTGACTAAGAGAGTATTTTGTATATCAGAGAGAGTGCTTATAGTTTCAGCCAGAGAATCATTAATAGAGAGCAATATATTGGAAGATTTTACTAATTGACATGCAAACTAATTAACACCAGGTGGTGAAAGCATACAACTCATCCATTACTCTACTGAAAACCCTCCCTTGAAGAACTCCAAAACTCATTTAAAAGTTTTACTATGGCTTCTATAGAACTCAAGGACTCATCTGAAGATTTTACTACAGTTTGTACATCTATAGAGGAGTTTCCTCAAATATCTTAAGTAGCAAAGAGCTAAAGAAGGAGCTCTTCCTGCTCTAATGCTAAAAAATAGCACACATTTAACTCCTGAGAGCAGTATCAAGCAAGGTGACCAAGCTTTTCACAGTGACAGAAAAGGAGTGAAAGAGATGAATATTGGCAAGAGGTGACAACATCTATAGGAATTCCAGAAAGAATTGAGCATGTGGCACATTTCCCCCTCAGAAAACCCTGGAAATAACTACTACTACTACTACTACTACAATCTTAGTGGACCTTTCACTAGTGGAAGAGATCAAGAATAAGTTTGTGATATACTTGCATGTAAAGGGCATTTAGATATTCAGAAACTGGAGCTGTTTAGTAGTTGCAATCCCCAGAAGTAGCAAATTTTCCTTGTACAATGCCTGAATACCATTCAAGGCAAACTATATATATATGTTTCCAATAGGGCCTAAGTGGCTTTTGCCTCATTTTATCTTCAAGGAATTACCTTGGACTACTACACCACATTACTTAAATTTTCTAGTAAGTTTAAAATTTATGATACTATTGCTAAAGCCAAAAGAAACTTGGTATTACTTTGAATGAGTCTCAGAGAATATTTCATAACCTTCATGGTGCAATTTGAGAAGAAAGCCTATAAGACAGGCTGAAATTACAATGCTTTACATTTCCAGCTCTACAAAGCCCTCCCTGAATGCATTTATGAGATTTTTTAAATTGCTCTAAAGCAAACCACCTATAATGGCCTCAAGAGCCTTGTCACACAGATTGACTAATGCTATTAGGAGGATTAAGTGAGACAGTTCCTCACACAATAACCCAGAGGAGGCCCAATCCTTAATAGCAATGCTAAATGGCAACTCTAAAATCCATAGCTCTGTCTTCAGAAAAATCTAACCAACTTGGGAAAAAACTCCAATAATTAACAAAACCTAATAGGACTACCCCAGAACTGCCTCCCAGCCCTCATTCAGGTTGCTGAATGTGGCAATTCACCAATGGCTAATGAAGATGAATACAAGAATGTACTAAACTTCAATGACTCTAACAATCTCAATAATAGTGAATTCCTGCAAGTGAGATACAATACTGACTACTCCTGGATTGCAGTATTAAAAGAAATTAAGGAACTTCATAGAGAAAAAGGTGTGTGCCTGTTATATAGAAAATCAGATCACTTCATATAGAACTGTTCTGAACAGAGCACTTTGGGCCATGCTGCCTGAATCATCAACAGAGATGAGTTTAAGTTTCAGTACATGGAAAATGAGACAGTGATTTAGTAGACTTCAAAAATACACTGAATTACAGTATTAAACTTAAAGTCTTTACACTGAACACTCACTTACATGCATTTGTACTTGCTCTGGACACTTACACAATATATTTCTTCTCCCAAGCTTTCCAGCTCTTCTTTCTCTACACCTTCCTTTCTCAAACTTCCAAACCTGTTCTAATGTTAATTGATAGCAGTACTATCAACCATTTTATCAATGAAGCATGGGCTCTAAATATAGGGCTCCCCTTCATATACTTTCCCAACCCTGAGCACAACCCCCAGAGTATGCCAGAGAAAACTGTAGATAGTATGTCTATTCCCCTTCCCTTCATTTTCTCAACTAACTAGAAACTCTTGCTCCAAAATAGACAAATCTACATTTTATCAGGAAGACTCTTCAATTCATCAATCAAATGTTCTTCTGGCTCAGGATAAAGAAGAATATTATTTGGTACATATATTCTTACAACACCTGTTACTATACTAAAGTACCCTGACACCAGCTCTTTGGGCTTCTCAAGCCATTACCAATTAGCAAACAATCTTGGTCCTCCCTCTCCATGGATCATATTGTGGAGTTGCCAGACTCTGACAGCCATGATGCAATCCTTGTAGTAGTCTGCTGCCTCATGAAGCAAGCAGTTTTCATTCCTTGCTACACCACTGATAATACCCCAGAGCTTGCCCAACTCTTTATCTAACACATTTTTATGTAGCATAGGCTCTCTGACAATATTGTCTCTGACTGCAAAGCTCTATTTGTCTTTAAATTCTAGCAATTGCTCTGTCCACCCTGAATATCAAATTGACCCTCTTTATTACTTATCACCTGGAGACTAATAGACAGATCAAACAGGTTAATCAGACTCTGGAGCAATACCTCCACATCTATATAAACTACCTCCAGAACAATTAATGTGCTGAGCTCTCTATTGCAGAATTTACCTACCACAAACACCCTACTTAGTCATGGAAGTCTTGCCCTTCTTTGCCAACAAGAGCTACAACTCCTGACTTGTCATCTCTCTGTGAGATATTCTCTTCTATGCTGCTCACAAGGTTGCTTACAATCTCTAAGTCCTATAGGATTACCTCTAAGCAAAGATTATACAGTAAACAGGCTAACTTGAAGCAACAATCAGCCCCAAATTGGCCCATAGGCACCTGCATTTGACTTGATCACTAGAATATCAAAACCTGACAATCATCACTCAAACTTGACTACAAGTGCTTCAGACCTTTCTAAATAATAAAAAAGATCTCTTTTTATGCCTACTGCCTTGACTTACTTTTAGGCATGAAGAGTATTCACTCTGTCCTCTATATCTGCCTTCTAACCAAGCACAACTCCAACACTTTCCCAGGATGCTAGAGTGAGTCCCCTCCTCCCATAAAGGCAGCCAGAAAACTCCACTATAAAGTGGACAAGATACTAGACTTTTGCTGTCACTGAAGATGAGTAATGTACTTAGTTAGATGGGTAAGTTACAGCTTAAAAGATAACACTTGGAAATTTTAAAGCCACCTCACAGATGCTCTTGACATCCTCTGGAAATTCCACTGGTACTTCTCAAAGAAGCTCAAGAATTTTAAAATCCTCTGAATGCACAAGGACAGTTATGAGTGCAACCTCTATCTCTTGAATTTATCAGATATTCAACTCCTATCCAGCCCTTCAGATTACTCTTGCAAGACTAGATAAACTAGCATTCTTTTTTGATCAGAAGTTAAAAGGAGGCACCAGCAACAAACATATTGACTTGATGACAGCTCAGACTACTTACTAGACATGATTCAAATTAGATGCCCTCTTCTCCTGCAAATCTGTCTTGACCTCCCTTTTTGACTCCTCCAACATACTCTGCTAAACCTCCCATATCATGTCCTCTACCCATAGCATTGGCTTACTTATATTTGTCATGATCTGATTCAACTCTTATGTCACTCCAAAAGAACAACAGCAGTGAATCACTTTAAAGTCTGCCAGCATCTGGAAGCTAATTCTGATGGCAAAAGGTAACTGATACTCAGGATGAACCTGGGCCAAGCCATCCTTGATATGAAGGTGTGTGGAGGTCATGCTATCTAACAGCTCCTGGTGAAAATGAATTTAACTTATTTCATAAAAAATCAAGGTCAGCATGGATGCCTTGGTTAAGTATGTACCAAGTTCCAGCACCTGCAATGTGATCACCATTGGAGCCACTCAATCTTATGCAAACTCAGGATCAATTAAGGTTACTTAAGATAAGAAAGACTCTGGGAGTGGCATACTCAATAGGCATTGAAATTTCTCATGCCAATTTCCTCCTGTAACACTCTCCATAGTACCAATCTGAGCCCCTGCCTCTGCAAACTTGAGCCTCAAAATATTTGCTGACATCCTACCTCCTACCACTGATATTTTATTCCCTATCTAAATTGCTGCAAAACTCACCTCTAGACTAGGCAATGCAACCAAAAATGGAGCTATATCTGCAAAACCCACCTCTAGACTAGGTGATGTGACTAAGGGAGGAGCCATATTAGATTAGAGAAGATGCTTAGAGATGAATATCAGCTCCTCTAATCTCTTTCTACTTGCCATTTTGACATCTTGCAGCTCTACTCCAACTCCTGACTATAATCCTGATGGCCCCACAACAATTCTCTGATGTGCCTCTAATAACTCTATGCAGGCAAGGGCCAAGGCACTGTTGCTAGCCTTGAGGGACTAGCAAAGTGCTGCAATATCTACTTTCACTGCTGAAAGATGTGCCAACTATGCCAAAAACCTCACTTGAAAACCATCAAGCTCAGAAGAAGAGCTGGGAAAGGAGCCACATCAGGGGTGCTGGAGCAGTCAAATGATAACCCAGGGAAGCAGACAATGCTCAGATATTATGGCTCAACAAATTTCATGCCAGTTAACAATCAGTGACACTGCTTTCTCCTTGTTCTTGTCTCCCATGCCTAAAAGTTCCAACTTTGACATTAACTAATTCTTCTCAAGAGACAAATCTCCCTCTAATGATATTAACTTGATAATTCAATGACTCCACACTCAACTTTGCACCTGCCCCTAGACAGGAAGATCCAGCAACTGGCTGCTGGAGCTCAAAACACTTACCACCCAAAACCTTGTAGACTCATTCAGAATCCTAACTTCTTGGCTTCAACAGCTGCACAGCCATCCACCAAGGTTTAAACAAATAGTGAGCATGCTTTAACTAGCAGATCTTGCATATTGCCAGCCCTTGATGAGATCAGAAATGAACTGAAGCCAAAAAATAGGAGACTTCCTAGATATGACAGAAATCACACTAATGAGAAGATAAAAGCATAAAATGGGAGCTGAAGAACATGCATAAGGGCATGAGCAACACATCACTCATAAGAAAGAGTGAAAGAAGGAGAAAACTGGTTTAGCACATTGTATGGGATTGGAAATGTGCTATAGAAAGAGTGAGGCACAATGGCACTTGAACATGTCTCTAGAGGAACAAGAGAAGGAGGGAGACTGTACAATAATGGAATTAAGGAGGGTGCAGCAAAGCCACTTGCTTTTTACTCCTGAAGGCCTATAAGAGATGAATGAGATGAATTAGTAATATGCTAAGAGTATATACAATATAGATGGTCAATCTTCTAGATGTCTGCCACTATGTCTCTGTCAGGTCCCACTGACCTGGGGGCTCACTCTGTTGAGCAAGAGCCTACTAAGGGGCGCTTTGGGATTAGCAATTTATACAGGGAAGTTAGTAGAGGGAAAGAGGGAAACAGGAGATAAGATATGAGGAAGAGGAAATGGAAGATGAGACTAGGGATGGTAAGAAATAAGGAGGAAAGGTAATAGGAGGGAGTAGACTGAAAAGGGAGGAATCAAGTAGTAAAAGATAGATAGGAATGAGAGATGGGAGATGGAGATAGTAAAGAGAAAAAAGAAAGTGAGACAGAGCAGAAAGAAAGGAAATGGAGTTGAGCAGAGAAAAGTACAGATTGGAGGAGGGAAATGGAGAGATAATATGGGAAATGGAGGTTGGATAAGAGTCAGAGTTGAGATAAGTTGTAGACAGAGTCAAAATAATAGTCAGAGGTTGAGAGGGGAAAACTGGAAGAGTCAGGAGATCTTGAGGTGAAAGACAGAGATGGAGATGAGAGGAAGAAGAGAGAGAGAGAAATGAGTCGAGACAGAGATAAAGAAAAAGAGATGAATTTGGGAAATGGATATGAACAATAAAGACAAGTTGTAGGCAATTTCAAGACTACCCTACTAGTTACCTAGAGCCCTCCTTATATACCCTGTAGGTCTCAAAATGACAGAGGTAATCATGTGGTGGCAGGGAGGATTGAGTGGTGGCAGGAAAGATCAAGCAGCAGCAGGACTGATTGTGCAGAGACAGAAGGCAGGGCAGTTGACTGAATGTCATAGTATGGGAGTGACAGAAGCAATCAAGCTGGGGTTGTTGGTTGTAGTTTATAGTTGGAGGAATCCAGGGTTTGAAGTTGAAATCCGGGATTTGTGGCGACAGGGTCCAGGAAGGGTGGAGTTCTGGGGTTGCTCAGGGAGCTTGGTAATGGTGAAGATTGGATTAGGAGAAAAAGGTGGGTAGGTGTGCCGACATTGGTGTGGTTCATAGTTGGGTCATGACATCACCCCCTCCTTTGCATTGAGACTCTTGAGATGCTGTAGAACTCCGAGCACATCTAGGAGTGGGAAGATCTTGCATTCATCTGTCGACCCATTGAAAAAGTTTAACTTAACTTTTCCCACAGTCTGTTCTTTCCTTATATCTTCCCATATCCCTTCCAAGTCCCCCAGTCCTCCTGCTACTCCTACCACTGACCAGGTTGCTGACTGGGTCAAGTATAATGAGGCTCTACACCACCAGAAACATGTGGAGGAGGTCATGGCAATTGACTAGCTGTATAGTAGGCATGTAGTTAATTCTCCTTTACCACTGCTCACTCCTCTCAGATCTTTAGGAGCAGTATATGTGGAGTCGTTCTCCATTGGCTCTGGTTGACCCTGTTCCTCCAGTCTCCCCTCCCTCTGCCTCCCTGCCCATCAGTTCTCCTCCTTCCATCCCTCTTACTGGGACCACCCAAGTGTCCCTGTTGTAAACGTCCCTCTCTTAATTTGAACTGAGTTCTTGGGCTTAGAAATTGGGCTCTGGAGCAGACTACTATAAACCTACAGTTGGAATTGGACAATGTCTCCACCCATCTGTTGGCTCAAGAGGCACAGCTGGCAATAATGGAGGCGAATTTGGCAATGTATCAGAAGGCCTTAGAGGTGAGGGAGGGTTCATTGGCAGTGATCTGCATGGAGCTATTCAAGGCAAGGCAATGTCTGGCAGTGGAGGGGTCAGGGATCTAGGAAGGGGAGTTGGACATTCCCAGGACTCAGAGTGAGGAGGGTGGAGTGACCCTGGTGTCATTTAGGGAACCTATGCTTCTAATGCCTCTGAAGGATGTCAAGCAGGGAAGTCACGAGGTGGGAGCGGGCTTAGTCCAGGTTGGGGCCATATTTGCAGATGTTGGCATGCAAGCAGCTGAGGCGGTCTTGAAGGGAGGAGGCAAGGTGAGGGCAATATTGGGGGTTTGGGAGGATGCAGGCATTCAAATGTCTCTAGAAGATTATATGGGGGACATTGACTGGTGCTAGGATTTCTGCCAGTATCTTGGGTTATCTCCTTTGCCACAGGCTTAGGGCAAACTCAACATCCAGTGGGAGTGGGTGGTGGCTTCTACCCTCATGACTCAAGTATCAGGGCTGAGTAAGTGCTGCTTCCAGTTGTTCTCCCAACCTGACCTTCATGCTCAAGTAGGATGGATTCATGCTCACCAGGAGCTCCTAAACAGCGTCATGTCCATGCACTTGTTTGTGGAAGATGGGTTAGCACAAGTTTGTCCGGAGTACCACCTTCTTCAGGAGATATGGGAGGGCCTTTGAATATTGGCCAATGTTGAGGTAACTCATTGTCAGCATTCCTTTGTGGTGGCTTGGAGTATAAGTCAGGTTGTAGTGAACATGAGGGAGCTGATACCAAATACCATAGCCTTCATGAGAGAGGTGTAGAATGGAATGGTAGCCAAGATGGGTAGAGAGTCCAGGGAAGGGGGGGGTTTGTCAAGTGTTAGTGGGGTCCAGGAATCAAATGAGTCAGGTTAGAACCAAGGGGACTTGCTTCCATACCTACATTTTGTAATTTTATGTGTATTTTGGACTTTTGTATTTTCATTGTTGTGGCAAGAGTAGGAAAGTGAAATATTCAAGGGAGTTGAATCCCTAGTAATTCTGAGAGATGGGGATTATGCCCACAACTGTCTTCATGACTTAGGAGATCCAAGGATCCCAGGGTTTCCCCAAAAAGTACCAATGGAACTTCCAGAAAGTGTCAGGGGCACCCTTGAGGTATTCTCGGGGTTCTCAAGTGTCATCTTCCAGGCCATAACCTATCCATTAAACCAAATACACTACCCTTCCTTGGTGGAGCTGGGAGTCAAGGATCTTGTTGATTTTGTAGTGGAGCCCTCTGGTAGCCTCTATGGGGAGTGGGGGCTTGCTCCAGTGTCCAGGGAAAGTGTTTGGGTTGTGCCTGGTTAGGAGGTGCACATGAAAAACAGGGTATATACCTTTCATTTCTAAGGGTAGGTTAAGTCGATAGGTATGAAAAGAGACTTTTTTTGTAACTCAGAAAGGTTCAAAGCACTTGTGATCAAGTTTAAGCAAGGGCTGCCAGGTTTTGATGTTTTGGCAATTGAGCCAAACACAGGTGCTGACGGGCCAGTCCGGGGTGAGTTCTCACTTCGAGTCAGCCTATTTACTGTACATCTGATTGGTGGTTTCAATCTCTATATGGAGGTAGTCCTGGAGGGCTTGGAGATCATGGGTGACTTCATTAGTGGCATAGGAGGGGATATCTCACAGAGAGACTGTAAGCCAGGGGTTGTAACCCTTGTTAGCAAAGAAGGGCAAAACTTCAGTGGCAGAGTGTGGAGTGTTATTGTATATGAATTCTGCAATGGGGAGTTCAGCACACCAGTCATTCTGGAGATAGTTAACATAGAGGCAGAGATACTATTCCAAGGTCTAATTGACATGCTCTGTCTGTCCATTGGTCTCCGGATGATATGTGGTGAATAATGAGGATTTGACATAAAGGGCTTGATAGAGCAATTGCCAGAACTTGGAGACAAATAGAGCTCCATGGTTAGACACAATATTGTTGGGGAGGCCATGCTTTAAGAAGATATGCTGGATGAAGAGTCGGGCGAACTATAGGGCAGTATCGGAGATGTGGCATAGAACAAAAATGGCTTGCTTGGTGAGGTGGCAGACTACTACTAAGATGGTGTCAAGTCCATTGGAGGTGGGGAGTTCAATGATGTAATCCATGAACAGGGAAGACCATGGTCATTAGCCAATTAAGAGAAGTTTCAGGAATCCAAAGGGTTAGTGTTGGGGCACCTTGGCTCAGTGACAGGCATCACAGGATTGTATGTATCAAACAATGTCTTTCTTGACTCCGGGCCAAAAGAACATCCGATTGATGAGCTGAAGGATCTTCTAGATGCCGGGGTGCTCTTAGAGTTTGTGGTCATGATGCTGTTGAAGAATGTCAAATCATAGTTTGCTGTGGTTCAAAATGTAGATCAGACCATTTCGGAACAAGAGCTTCTAGTCAGGGGATAAGGAGAAGGGAAGGGAGGAGGATGCATCATCCGCAGAGTTCTCCTGCATATTCTGGGGGTCATAGTCACAAAAGTATGAGTTGGTCAGAGCACTCCAGATCTGATTCAGGAGACTTTCCTTGTCAAGCAAGATCATGGAGTTGAGATGCTCAGAAAAAATAACCATGTGGTGGTTGAAGGCATTGTGATCAGCTTTGAATGATTTCTTGGGGTAGATATTGGATTGTTGGGTGAGAGTGTTGGGTTTCACACCAAGTCATCTGGGACAATAGTTGATAGTAAAGTCATACTCGGACAGTGTTTTGGACCAGCGGGCTTGCCTCTGGCTAAGTTGCTTTGTAGTGGTGAAGTACTGGAGGTTGTTGTAGTTGGAGTAGACTTGGATGCAGTATCAGGTGCCCTCAAGATAAGCATGCCACTGTCGGAAGGCTTTAACAATTACAAGGAGCTCCTTGTCATAGATGTCATAGTTGAGCTCTGTGGAAATCATTGAGTGGGTGTAGAATGCTATAGGGCATAAGTCTTTACTATCCAAGTCCATTTGGGAGAGAATCCCAGTGATAGCATAATCCAAGGTGTTGCATTTGAGGATGATTGGGAGTGAGGAGTTGTAGTGATGGAGGATGGGGGTGGAGGCAAAGGCTTTCTTCAGGAGTTTGAAAACACTTTGACAGCCAGAATCCCAGTTCCAGGGGTGGTCTTTTTGGGTGAGTTGGTTAAGTTGTTTGGTGATTCCTAAATAGTTGTCAATGAACCACTTGTAGAAGTTAGCAAATCTGAGGAATGGTTGTACTTTCTTAACGTTTCAGGGTCGGAGCCAGGAGGTGATCATTTTGATCTTCGCTGGGTCCATCTGGACTCTGTTGGGGGTCACAATGATACCAAAATACTTGACTTCAGTAGTGTGAAATGTGCACTTTTTGGATTTTGCATGGAGGTTGTACTTCCAGAGTTATTTTAAAATATGTCAAATGTGACCTTGGTGTTCTGCCAGTGAGTCAGAGAAGATCAGAATGTTGTCCAGGTACACAATGATGAAAACATTGTTCATGTCATAAAAGATGTCATTCATGAAATATTGAAATATGGTAGGGGAGTTAGTCATTCCAAAAGGCATGACAAGATACTTGAAAAGACCATACTGCATTCTGAATGCTATTTTCCATTTGTGTTCTGGGGTGATCTGGACGTTGTTGTATCCAGATTGGAGATCAATCTTTGTATAGACTTTGGTGCTTTGGAGATGGTCAACTAAGTCACCAATGAGGGGGAGTGGGTAGTAATTCTTCTTGGTGACCTAATTCAATCCATGGTAGTTGACACATAGCTGTAGGGAGCTGTCCTTCTTTTTAGCAAAAAGAACTGGAACTCCAGTGGAGGATGCCAAAAGTCATATGAATCCTTTGCCAAGCATGTCATCGAGGTACTCCTTTAGCACTCAGAGTTTCACTTCTGACATATTATAAATCTTTCCAAAAGGGGGCAACTTACTATTCTCTAGTTTGATCTAGTGATTATAGTGGTGGTGAGGAGGTAGTTCCTTAACACTACCTTCAGAGAAGACATCAGCAAATTCGTGATATTTTGGGAGTATGACTTTTTGCAGGATTTGTTCCTCCGATTTGAATTCTGTAGCAACCTGATCAGATCAAAGATGCTCATGGAGAGAGGTGGGGGAGATGTGGAGTTGGTAGGCCTTGGCTCCTGCCTATACTAGTTGAGCAAAGGGGTATGTGCTGATGAGTCAGATGTGGGGTTTTCTGGAGTTAGCGTCAGTGCCTCTGGAGCTGCTGAGGTAAGGGGGTGAGTCGAGGGACCTGGATCAGGGTTAAAGGGGGCCCTTGTACTTGTTCCGGGGGATGTTGGAAGAGAATGTTGGAGGAGGAAAGAGTGAATGTTTACCTGGGGATACAGTCTGTGACAAAACTTTGAGGTTGGCTGTATTGGTTTTGGGTGTGGCGATAGCTTCACTCCCCCCTTCTTGGTCCCAGATCAAGGGTACTGGGTTAGGGTTAGTTGTTGGGGCCTTTGGGTAGTCTAGGTCAATTACATCCTTGATTGTTAGATTGTGCCATGACCTAAGTAAGATTCCAGTGGCCAGTCACACTTCTCCGGAGTTGAATGTCATGGTCATAGTTTTCCAGTCAATATCAGGATTCATTACTCTGAGCCAGGGCAGTCTCAGAATTATAGGGGTTGTGAGATGCAGCTGGGTCAGGTAGAGATTGATAGGGAAGCTTACTCTGTTAACAAGGGTGAATTTGTCAATATGATAACATGTAATGAGTCCAGAGGAGGTCGGTAGGCCATCAATGAGTTGTAGTTTGGTCGGTTTTTCCAGGGCCTTGCCCACTAGTGCTAGGTCAATACTGGCAAAGATTCCCATGGCTCCACTGTCAATGAGAGCTGGGTGAGTCTCACTCATAGATCAGAAGGTGACATTGACAATGAACAACCTAATGGAGTTAGAGTACAGCCTGCCAGTAGTGACCAGAGCTCTTTTGGTATTTACAGAGGCTGACTTGGGATTAAGAACATGGAAATGAACCAAAGGGGGTGTTGAGGAGGAGTTCCAGCCAAGGGTCATGGTTAGGTGACACCAGTTGATCCTGGAGTTTACATCATAGAGCCAAGAGAGGTCCAGAATAAGAGGCAGACTATTTTGTAACTTTGTTATCAGTATGCAGAGTTCTCTAGAGGTCCCATTTTTGAATATAAGAGGGACGTAGG
>QLON01001350.1:0-70251 GCA_003313675.1 Termitomyces heimii
TAATTCCTTCTATGCCTTTTGGTGTGGAACCTGCTGGCCCTCGGACGTTTCCTTTACCTAGTTAGTCGAGGACTTGTCTGAAACAACAGTTGCGCGAAATGCGGGAGGGTCTATGCTCGCTTCTCCGTTCTTCTAGAATCCTATACTTATCTGCGAATAGTTTAGGACAGAAAAGCGACAGTACCCCAAATTTTGGCGGAAAAGTTGGATTCGTCATTCTTGTTTCGACGGGATGTCCCTTTGATATTCCCATTCTTGGAAGTTTCATCCGCTCTGCACCCACCATGCGTGCGAGTCAGTGTTTCTCGTTCAATGGGCTTGTCCGACACAGAAGTGATTTCCATTCATATATCTGACCTTCCTTTCCCTGCTTTGCCCTCCATGGGGCTGTAAGACGGCGTCGCACTACGTGTGTGGAAACGTCGAAGAATGGTGGAAGTGAACCATGTGTAGTTACTTCCGGCCGCTTAAGTAGCCTCGTGTTATTATTCACTTTGGCAGGGCCGAGAAAAGTGGGATTTCCTAAGTGATTGCCCTCAAATTGATAACCATCCCGTTCTTAATACCTCTTTTGTATTCAATGTGAACGAAAAGATGTTGGATTCGTTGAATACTCGTTCGGTATGCGGATGAGGCTTTACGAGTATTCAGCCTTCCGCGAATTAACCACATAATGGTGCGATCTTATCTGTTGACAATCTTATCTCCTATTGTGCTTCTTGATGAATCATCTTTTTCAATGATAAATTCTCGAATTTGAAGGACATGAGGCAGAGCGTTCTCGAGAAGCGCAACCCGAGCCCTGATCTCGAAAGCTCTCCGCTCGTTCTCACTACACGTTTCCATTGGACTCGCGATTCGTGTACTGACTTTGTCCTGTGGCGTCCTCGTGCTGGCCTCGTGGTTTCGCGACAATACGCATCTTGATCATTTTTACAATTTGACAAATTTTCACAATGTCTGAAAGTCAACACTTTAACTATAATCAATACTCAGGTTATTATCGATGTGTTGATAATCTGTCAGCGCACTGGCTTGCTAGCCCCGAGGTGAAGACACTGGATCCTCTCGAAATCTCCTTGCAGAGCGCACGGCAACCGACAGAGATTGATTTGGACGATGAGCCAATGCCACCATCAATTAAAGGTCAAAGCTTTAGAAGGTGTAAACTAGGTAATCTGTTGCACAAATTGACGGGAAAGATCGTCGGTAATGATCCCTTACGCATATAAGCTTGGGAGTATGTCTAAACATTTAACTCTAGACAGAGGTGAGAAAACGGCAACCGATAATATATATGCACAATCTGTCAATGGTACGGCCAAGGGATCAGATGAATTAGGATCAAAAGTTCCTTTACGGGATTGGAAAGCCTGGGGCTACTATGCTTGTCCGAGACTTCATCGTGATGGAGGATACGTAAAAAATCATCGTAAGTTGTATTGTTCCAGTAGTGCTTGAGGTCTAAAGACAAAGTTCAGCCCCTTTATCGCATATTCCGCCCGATGTAGACGTAGAGGAGGTTTTTCGCAACCTCAAGGATGATTCAGGAATATTCCATCCGGAAAGATGGATACGAGGTTTGCAGCACCCAGCATTACCCTCGCGGCCCGAACGATGGAAACAGCATCCCAAGGGTGTTCCTCTGCCTTTCCCTCGGCGATGCCAGCTTAACCCCTTATTGCAGCATTCGACATTCGACAAGCCCCCTTTGGATTGGGACATTCACCACCACCCTTCTAGTCGTTGCTACCTTGGCAGAACCGGGAACTCTATCATTCCCATATCAGCTCCTGATAGAGCTCAGCCGGCCACATATCCTATGATCACTAATCTGTACATCAGCTCTTTAGCTGATGATCCATATCCGGAACATTTTTGGCCTTTCTACGTAGTTAACGAGGATGGAGTGACTGTCGGTGACGTCCTCGATATAATATGGGAAAACTTTCAACAGTATATCAGCCGCTCTGAGTTTGATTCATGGGCGAACCTACTCAGTCGACAACAGACAACTAGTCTCTCAGCTAGGATACGAGGATCTCGTGCTGAAGCACGTCGCATTGATATTCTTGGTACTCAGTGCCTGTTCAAAGGCCTGGAGCCTCATCCAAACCGTGACGGCTGGGCCATATTTCTCGGTCTCGGATAATGCTTTGAAAACACGATTGAACTATACAGTATTTGTCGCAATACGCCTGTATCTGTTTAAATATCTAACAAACTGTCAACAAAGACTCCCAGATAGATCAAGTCTTTCGTTGGGTATCTCAAGAAGATAAACTATAAATACTGAATTAAAGTGTAATGCTCAAAGTTCGAGAGTATTAGATCCATTCTCAATCTACCAAATCAAAATAATCTACCAATACACAAGTGTATGGAATGAAAAAATCCGATGACGTATTGAAGTTCAGCGACCGCAAGGTGGTGGGTAATTTTCGTCATTGAAGAAAGCTATAAAACTTGGAGACAGAGTGTATTGCAGATTTTTTATCAATTCGCTTTATCCATTCAGCCATGGCTGTCGGTCCGACCTTGTTACTCCAAAACGGTCCGCGTACCGGGCCGCCTTGTCCTATAAATTCAACCATCGATAACATGGTTTCGTCTACAATTGTAGAACCATGACCTCCGTTCCCATCGTCACACTCAATGACGGTAGCAAAGTTCCAGCTCTCGGGCTAGGTGAGTGTGCATATTTATTACTCTAAGCTGTCATACCGATTGGTCGTCAGGGACCTGGCAATCAAAACCTGATGAAGTTAGAGTTGCAGTATCGTATGCATTGAAAGACGCAGGATATAGGCACATCGATTGCGCATGGTATGCTCTTGTGATTACTTCTCAATTAATTTCCTCATCGTAACACAGGGGTTACGGGAATGAGCAGGCCGTTGGTGAAGGTATCCGTGACTCTGGTGTGCCTCGGTCAGAGATCTTTGTAAGTATGAGCAATTAATCAGCTCATTTGTACTTATGATACCTGTGTTACTTTAGATCACCAGCAAACTCTGGTGTACCTGGCACTCGCGTGTTGAGGAGTGCCTAGACCAAACGCTCGCGAAGCTTGGCACCGATTACCTTGATTGTAAGTTGAAATGAAGATGATCGAAAACCTAATGCAAAGTTGTCAACATTAGTGTATCTCATACACTGGCCTATTCCGCTCAATCCAAATGGCAATCACCCCGTCTTCCCCACACTTCCTGACGGAATACGAGACATCGACCACTCATGGAAGTTGTCAGACACGTGGAAACAGATGGAGGAACTTGTGAGGAAGGGTATGTAGACCATTACCGCCCTAGTTTGACGAGTATATATCGCTGATCTATGTCAATAGGAAAGGTGAAGGCAATTGGAGTATCTAACTGTTCGAAAGCAAAGCTTGAGGAGATTCTACCCACTGCTAAAATAGTTCCCGCTGTTGATCAAGTAAGATATGAAACATTCTTCCGCTTACGGTCAGAATCTTTAAATATAGTTTCTAGCTCGAGCTCCATGTGTACAACCCGCAGCACGAGCTCATCGAATATCTCAAATCAAAGAACATTGTTCCAGAAGCTTACTCTCCCCTCGGATCGACTAACTCCCCACTCTTGACTGACGAAACGGTGTTGAAGATTGCACAGAAATACTCATTGAGCACCGCAGACGTGTTAATTGGTTACCTCGGTACTTGTTCATGCTATTTATTTTCTCCTAGTTTATAACTGAATAATCTCATTCCGTAGTTTCAAAAGGATTTATTGTAATACCGAAGTCTGTCACGCCGTCTCGTATTGCGTCCAACCTGAACGGACCTGTCATTGCGGCGAACAAGCTTGGAGCTACTGACATTGCCGAGCTGGACGGACTTGCTGCGGCTGGGAAGCAGAAGAGGTTTGTAATTGTCCACATGTTTGAGTCAGCTCGTGTTGTTGAAGTTCATTTTCGTTAAAAACTTAGATTCGTTACCCCCCCGTGGCGTAAGTGAAACATACTTCGGAATGGAAATAGAGATCACTGATATCCTATTAATGCAGCTCTTGACCTTGGTTTTGACAATTGGCCTCCTTATAAGAAGTAGATGTTAATGCCCAAGCTCTGTATGGGATACAATTATAATCATGATGCAGATCACTCAAACATGATACATTGGCATTGCATTGCTTAGTAATCGGTTGGATTTGGTGAGCATCACTGGCGCAGATACAGGTCCTCCTTTTGTTACGTGAACTAAAAGACTTCAAGTTGGAACGTTCTTATTACAGCACCTATTAATCGTCTATAAACCCTTCTTGGTATTTTCCATGCAAGCTAACCAATTAGTCTTTGGCCGGTGTCTAGACATCCCTCGCTTCTTGTTTTGGAGACATGAATCCGAATTTTGTAATATTTTTTATGCTCGTCGGCTGTGGGCGTTCTGATTGATAGAACCGACGGGCAAGGTCTCACCACTTTATGGATCAATGGCGGTACATAAATTTTCGACATCGTCCTTGAAAGAGCAAGGTAATGACTCTTCTCCGACGTTTCAGAGCGAGCAGATTGATTGACGAACTGATTTTAGATTCGGCATGAGCATAAAATTGCTATACTTATGCTTATTCCCGCGGCATGAGAATGCCAACGTGAAAATGCCTTGAAGGCTGTATCCACATTGTGCTATTCCATGCATGTCGTAGCACGTGGAAAGGAGGCAGGCACGCTCTGATCCTGGGAAAGCACTGCCCTACTCCATTCACCGACGTTGTCACCCACCGCCATGTTGACCGGAAGAGCCGATTGTCATGATTTTCTTCACCAAGCGCCTGAAGCCTACCGGATACAGTAAAACGAGAGCGATACCGATAAGCCCCGATCTTGATAGGAACACCTCGCGGCAACCTTTATAAGGGTCATGATTCAGCTCTGGTTAACCTGGAACCTCCATCAGAAGTACACTCAGCCTTTCTACTCATTGTTATGCCGTCTGCATTCAGTGGCCGCGACCTTGATATGACTTCGGACGCGATCGACGAAGGTACTTCTAAGTACACAAAAATGGAAACATCACTAATGCTCACTAGTCAACGTTTTGAAAAGTCGACTTTGGGACGACGAGGCTCAATTTGACGCAGAAAAAGACAAAGAAAAGTTCCGAAACTATGATTTGGCTTGCGACCGCGTGAAAAACTTTTACAAGGAGCAACATGGTATCTTTCTATCGAGTCGTATCGCTGCTATCCTTCCCTGATGCGCTTTGCGTAGAGAAGCAAACCGTGGAATTCAACATCCAGGCTCGTGTCAATTTTAAGAAAAGAACGCGTGCCCGAATGGGTATTTGGGAAGCTATGGAAATGTTGAACACATTGGTCGACGAGTCGGATCCGGACGTCAGTCACTGTCGTTTGCGCTTGTTCTACCCTAACATTTTCTATGTAGACTTCGTTGTCGCAGATTGAGCATCTGCTTCAAACGGCCGAGGCCATTCGGAAAGATGGGAAACCTGAGTGGATGCAGGTTCGTCTACTAACTGGTTTAAAATTTTGCATTTCATGCGATGTCGGGTTCTTTCGTAGGTTGCTGGACTGGTACATGATCTCGGCAAACTACTGCTCCTTTTCGGATCCGAAGGACAATGGGACGTCGTGGGGGTGAGTGATTGTACTGAAATCTGTATGTCTGATTTCACCGCCAATTTCAGGACACATTCGGTAGAATTACTTGTATCTTCCATTTTTTTTAATCACTGACGTGTCTTCACCAGTCGTTGGATGTCAATATTCGGAAAAGATAATCTACCCAGATACCTTCACTACAAACCCGGATTATCACGACGACGTATACTCTACCAAGTACGGTATCTATGAACCACATTGCGGACTTGATAACGTCATGTTATCCTGGGGGCATGATGAAGTAAGTATCAGGTATAATGATAGTTTTCCATGGTAGCTCAACAAATCTTCAGTATATCTATCATGTTCTAAAAGATCAAAGCACGCTGCCTGAGGAGGCGCTTGCTATGATACGTTATCACAGCTTCTATCCCTGGCATCGGGAAGGAGCATACTCACATCTCACCAATGAGAAGGATGAAAGAATTCTCGCTGCTGTGCGTGCATTCAACCCCTACGACCTATATAGCAAATCCGACTCCCCATGTGATGTTGCTAAACTCCGTCCCTACTACGAAGGCTTAATAGCGAAATTCTTTCCTCCGTTAATTGACTGGTGATGTGTAATGTGGATATCTTGTATACTACTTCATCTAGACCTAATTCTTTGTACTTTTACAGTAGTTGCTACATAGTACGAGCTTGTTTTGAAGGTGGCTGATAGCCACGTTTATTGATCGTTAGTTGATTTACCAGATAAGATATGATGAAGAGGTCTGTGCCAGATCAAAATTCTTTCTGCTTCGAACCGTCATGTCTGCACCCGAGAGCATGCTCCCGTATCCTCCTATACACAAAGACAAGAAATTTGTCGTACTATCCGATTGGTTCGTCTGCCCGAGCACGGTATCCGTCAAGGTCCACATAGGTTGACATTTCTGAATTGACAGGGATGGGACGATTACGACTCGAGATTCAAATGATTGTTAGGAGGATGGCGTCACACGGCATGAATAGTCGCTAATTCCTTGCAATCAGATATGACGGATAACCTTGGATATGGGTATGAGAAACGGAGACAAGGAAATTTTGACGTATTGGCAGGTCGTATGACATTCAGGTTAGTCTCAAAAGAAGATACATGTGTAACATGCTCATGGTATATACACGAAGGGACTCTTTTCGAGAAATGCTCGAAAGTGTTGCTGCTGCTGGGCATACGTTCGAGGAATGTAAAGAGGTCCTTCGTAAAAGTACGTCGCTTCAGCCATGTTGACTTACTTCCAATAGTGTTTTACCACCCTCCAGACATCAAACTTGACCCAGGATTCAAGGACTTTTATGCTTGGTGTAAAGATAATGATGTTCCAGTGATAATTGTGTCCAGGTCAGCCGTTTTCAACTTCGTATTTTCCATCTTATCGCTGACTTATTACGCTTCGTAGCGGAATGGCACCCTTGATCCGTGCAGTACTTTCAAGCCTGGTCGGTGAAGAATCCGCGAACGAAATTGAAATCATTTCAAACGATGTGACTATTCATTCTGACGGAAAGTGGGAGATCAAATACCGTCACCCATCTAGGTAAATTAAGGATGAGGCTTTTAGTGTCAAGCATTGACCATTGAACGATATTAGCGGTTTCGGACATGACAAATCCCAGGCCATTCTTCCCTACCGTGACCTGCCTAATCCGCCCACTCTCTTTTTCTTCGGAGACGGTGTATCAGGTTGGTTGTTTTTTGTCTGTGACCAAAATGGAACTCTTCGTCCTGACAACTAGCTTTGCAGACATTTCAGCTGCCAGGCACGCCGATCTGCTCTTTGTGAAAGTCAAAGGCGATGGAGAAAATGACTTGTCCTCGTATTGTACTCGTGAGGGTATTAAGCATGTGCTGTTCGAGGATTTCTCGCATGCCCTCCCGATCGTCCAGGCCGTCGTGGCCGGGGAGAAAACAGTCACAGAAGTTCTCGGTGACTGAGTCATTGAGCATAATTAGATTCTATACGCAGTACCTAGAGTTAGTTATACCTGATTTCAACTGGATATTTATACAATTTGACCGTTTGTGGTTGTGATTCACACCCTTTAGCTGATTGCTTCCTTGACCAGGGCTTTCCAACCGCTAGTAAGTATAATTTACAATAATTTGATTTCTGTTTAAGTCAATCCTAAACCACACATCTTCCGAGCTGGTTTCCTTGACGTCTTATGCTCTGAATTATATCCTTTTCTCGTCTCAAGAGAACACTCAAGAAAACGCAATCCTGCAAATGCAGAGGATCTAATCAAAAATCCGAGGTATAGCATACATCACCTTATCGCGGTCACAAACAGTCAACTGACTTCCCTCTTTCGCCTTCGTCGACTATATCTCCTATCCAGTAAACGTATTTCAACACTGTATTGGCGTTTGAGCACGTTCGGCAAGAGAATGACGTTATCTCAAGGACGTTTATAGGCCGAGAAAGAAGTAAGAAAAAACCGAGATGAACAGAGAGATGATAAAAGGCATTCGTACGAAGGATGCATTCATCGTGTTAGCGAGCATTCAAAGGGCGCACAGTAGATGTGATAATTACCACGCGTATCGACAGTCAATTCATGCCTTCAAAATACGTCTGCTTCCGTCAAGATCACCGGAGCAGTATGCTAAGGTCTTGGTGTACAATGCCATCGTCGAGACTCGTGATCAGACAAACAAGAGACCTAGTGAGTAAGCCTGCTGCGAAATACTATTCGATAGAGGTAGAGGCTTCAGATACCATCTTGTTATCTTTTCTAAGTACAAGGGAAGGTCCTCTTGTACGGTCTGAACGACCTAAATCAATCCCGAGAAAGTTCGGACTTCAGGGTCTGAACGGCAGAGTACTACACCGTATACAAGCAGAATGATGTGGACTATTTACTTCCCGAACTAGACATGAGGCACAGCAAGCAGAGAAATGACAGTCTTCTCTTGCACCGCAATGTCCTGGAAGTTCTTATAAAACGCAAACGAAACATCTACTTACTTTGCCATTTCATACGTATGCCCCTCATTCCACCTCCATTGGAAAAGTACTTGACACATCGATCTGCATACTGAGCCAACAAGTGCTCTAGGATATCTGTGATAAATTGTAAGTAACTGAGAGCAGTAGCGTGAGATATACTTGTCAAATCGAGGTCGGATGATGACAAGGTGTTTAATATATCAGACCTTTCGTAGCATTTCCCAGCCATGTCCGGACCGCTTCAAGTGGAAAGAATGGCCACGGGCTTCTTTCCGTATAGATTACAAAAAGAGTGCATGACGAAAAGAGAATGAACTTTATTCGGTAATTGAAAAAAGAGGCACGAACGGGGGAAGACATCGTGCAGGACAGTATCGATCAAAACCAATTGCGGAGTTTGCGTTTTGATGTTATCACATGTCACAATGCGATGCGATAGCGTTGGTTCTTCTGCAATTAAGGGCGTTGTAGGAAAAACGCACATCGAGAGGCTAGTGGCCACTCATCACATGATCATTCATCATGATTAGCACTGACTTGCGCTGTGTTGCTCAGTAGCTCTGTACATACCTTCCGGTGTGTAGTGCGTTTGAAATCATTCCCTCTCTTCGCCTGTGAATATACAGATTCCCACACAGTTAACATTATGTTCTCTCTAAGTAGTGCCGAGATTCAATAATCGTCAAGCGTTCACTAAGGATGTTGCTAGCACTGGAGTCAAAGGTATGTACTAACGACAACATTTCAACGAGCTAAGAGCTAATCGTTTGACCTCGTTTTCTGCAGACAAGGAAAATCTAGGATGGCTGTGTAAAACAAAATAGCTGATTATTCCTGTTCTGATTTCAACAGCGAGTTCAAGTTTTTCAGTCACTCTCATCAAAGATCGAAGTATCTATCAAGTGCAGAAGCAGTAGAAATTGATCTCTTAGCTTTCGCTCAAGCAGGAAGCGATGTACATCCACCTACTTAAAGCCTGTTGTAGCTGAGTAGGACACATTTCCACATATATCACTATGTTTATTCCTTTTGTCACACAACCAGCAGAGCGCGCCACAAAAGTCTTGCTTCCCCGCAAAGGTGGTGGCGGTGTCAGCGGTGGCGGTGGGCGAGGAGGTGGTGGTGGCAATGGCGAAGGAGGGCGAGGTGGCAATGGCGAAGGAGGACGAGGGGTCACCTCTGGTGCTTCAGGAAAAGGAGGCAACAATTTTGATGCGTCGCCATCTATAACATCTGAAGGAAAAACTATGAAGACGAGCCCCTCTAGCGCAGGTGGCGGAGCAAAGTCCGTGATACCCGCCAATGAACCGTTTTCTGGCCGTGACATCGGCGGAGGGACACGTGGCCAAATCTATGGGACATCGTAAGCTCCTCTATAGGGATTCTTGATTCAACTACTGACATGCATATCTGCAGGACATACGGTAGTGGTTATCCTGGAATCAGTGGTCGTGGCGTGCAGGGCCGCGGATTTCCTTTTGTTTTCTATCCGGTTGTTTTCTCGCCTCCAATAGGTGTTGGAGCATCATATCTGTACAGTGAAGATGAGGTGAGTACCATCACTTGTACGCAAGGCCATGCTGCTTACTTTGTTTAGTACGGCAAAGCAGATAATACGAGCCGTCCAGGCGGCCCGCTTTCTCAGGTTTCTTTCTCTTCTCCAAACTCGACATTTCACATCATCTCAGACAACATCACGGTTTCATCGCTTCAAACTTCGGTCAACAATAGTTGTCACAGCACGAACACCTTTACTGTCTCTCAACTTCTCTCATATAACTCCTCAAACACTCCTTACCCCAGACCTGAGGAGGCAATACAATACTATCGAGCAAGCAGTGTCGTGCTCACTCTCGATGGCTACAATAATACAGCGGCACTCAGCAACAACGAGTCGGCTCTTCCAACGCCCCTTCCCCGAAACGTTGATATGAAACTCCTTGCATGCATCAACCAAACTATAGGAACATCTGTACCTTTGGTGAGCGCAGCTGGTGCTCACATCTCATTACCCTCTTCATTCCTCCTTCTCTTTCTCGTTCTATCGATTGGGCTCTACCTCTGACAGAAGTGTTGATAAATTATTTTATTATTATTACATGCTCCACCCGTAATTTAAAGAGTCATCGCAATAATTTTTGTACGGTTCTGTTTTAGAGGTAGTACTATAATCACATTTAGATAAATGAGGAATTGAGTCGATTTGACTTTAACTGAACCTTCGGGCTCTTTGTTTCTCAGCTTCGCTTACTTGCCATTTCACAGACCAGTGAGTGACTGACGCAAGTCCACGTAGACCAATTTTTCGCCGCCAAAGTCTGCGGGAGATGAATTGTAGGCTCAACAACATTTTCGGGCTTTTGGGTACTTTGTGAGAACTACACTAGGTACTTTCATGGACACTCACATCAAAGGACGGTCCGTCATTGCTGCCAACAGGGCTGTTTTTCATGCGAAAGAAGTTAGTCGCACGAAGTATAGTCCGATACTACAAGTAAAGTAATATGCTTCAGTCGAATTACCGCGAGAGAAATCCTGAGCGCCTTTGGATGCGCTACAAGGTTGAAGGATGACGCTCTCGGTAAGAAACATCTGGACTGGGCCAGAAAATCATACCTGTCAGCAATTCATCATTCACGGTTGCAGAGCTGCCCTATTGTTAGAAGTGTACGCCTAAGGTACAGAGGTTATTTCTATGGTACGCGGTAAGTAACCTGTCCGTCATATAAGTGAAGAAGTATGCATGCTCACTCTCAGCTTCCGTATAATCGACTGAGGGTTTTTGAGTCCTTGTCGGTCTATGTATATATCGTGCTTTTGTCTGCGCCCCTGACTGTGGCCATAGGTCGCCTTTGTCTCCGGTAATTAAGGCTCACGGTGCAGCTACGCGTCAGGTCGCAACACCTATAACGTTTATCTATCATACATTGAACTCCAGTCACTCGAGACGGCGAAAGTCTTATCTGTTCATCGAGGACCTTCTGTACTCTCATGTGTCGCGCCTCAAAAGACTCATCCTCGCTCGACTCAGTTCATCACCCCACAGATAACATTTGCGAAGGATATGTTATTGCATCAGCCAGCAAAATTACATGGCCCCCGGTGATAGAATATCTTGATTTTCATATTGCATTCGAAAAAGTTCGCAAAAAGGAATAGACAGCCAAATTGGACATCAGTACGATCAACAGCCCCACTCGGCAGATGAGATGATCATCATCTGAATCACTATCAGCGCTGGGAGACAGTGTTAAACCACAGTTCTTGAGATATCTCCATACCGTAAAGCATAGTGACCCTGCTTTGCTTGTCGAGTACGACTGCGAAGGAGGTCCCACAAATCTCCTTGAAATCTAATGTAAACCTCCGTTCTTGTGAAGTAACAGCTCTTCATGCGGAGCTTAATCTTGATTAACACGTGATTACCACCCAATAATCGTAAATCTGTTGCATTGTTTGAAATAATGGATTATGTCCATTAATATTAATCTTCGACCGCGGGATATGAACGAATGCTCAATCCTAGCGGTAGGACTTGTAGTACCACTGGCGAGAGTTGAAGCTGTGACATATGCAACAGAAATCATCTCCCCCTTCCCTCATACACACACCTACTTGGTTTTCACAGATCCTAGTTTGTTATGGGCTAAATGGAGCCAATACAACTCAGATTCGTGCACGTCAATGGAACCAATGCAACTAGGTAACCACAATATAAGGAACGTAGCGTAAGTAATGAGCATACCTCAGGTTCGTGCACTTCAATTGTGAGACGAACTGAGGTATGACAAATAGAGGAAACATATTAAAGGCGACCGAACCGAACAGACGCGATAAAGTTACTCGTGTGCGTGCGTTCATTCTCTGACACTGATGACTCGAGCAATTCTGAAGAGAAATAGGAGTAACATCACGTTTCGATAGCCACAACACTCGGATAAAGGTATGAGCGAAAATTGTGGCGTTTTTGCTGACCGACAGGAAACAGGGTCCACCAAAATAATCTGGTCATGTGCTTGGTCCAGAGTTGATATATGATAACTTCATCAAAGCTATGCGTTCGGAGTTCGATATGATATGTTCATTCCATTCCTGTCAAAACGTGCTCCCCGAAATGTAAAGAGACTCTACCCTAGGAAAGGAGGTGGAGGTGGAGAAGGAGGTGGAGGCGGAGGCGGCAAAGGTATTGGCGGAGAAGGTGCTGGAAGCTCAATCGGTTCACCACACTCAACCCAAATATCTGAGGGCGGAACCACAAAAAGTGCGACGGCTTTTGGTCCAGGAGGAGGCAAATCTGCACCTATTCCGGCGGGGCAACTCTTCGCAGGCCGTGCATCCGGTGGCGGAACAAGAGCTCAGGTCTATGGCAACACGTACGTGTTTTAATCTAGATTTAAAATTCTCGTTTCTATCTCTATTATAGACAATATGGCAGTGGATATCCTGGTGTATCCCAAAGAGGTGTCGCCAATTTGGGCTTCCCTTTTGTATTTTGGCCGATTGCTTGGGGTGGTGCCGCTGGAATTGGTGCTGGAGCATATCTTCACACGACTGAGGTGAGCCCTATATCTCAAGATTCTAAATTGAGACCTCTTAATTACTCAGTATGGCCGGCCCGACAATAGCAGCCGTCCCGGTGGTCCCCTGACCACCGCGACATTTGTCTCGAACTCAAATTTCAGCACAACGTTCCGCCTCCTTGCGGATAACTTGACCACGATATCTCTGATCAGTGATATCCAAGCCTCCTGCACCAGTAACTTGAACAACGGATCCTCTTCCTTCGTTTCAACCCCTTACAATGATTCGTTCTCGTCTCTCCCTCAGCCAGAACAGACGGTACAATATTACCGAGCGAGTACTGTCGCGCTGACTCTGGATGGTTATAACAATACTGCGGACTTCGAGCAAGAGGGAACACCAGATGTACCGCTTCCTCCTAACATTGACACCACTCTCCTAAACTGCTTAAATACAACGATTGGGGAAGCGGTCCCTTTGATCGATGGTGCAGGATCGTTAGCGCCGAATATGAGCATTCTGGGATTATTATCTATTATCTGGTCGCTGTCTTCGTTGTTCTGAACGCCTTGACTTATTCTGATTTGCTGATTTATGCCTATTCCTATGCGTATACGTATGTATACTTCTCCAAAGAGATCATGACTACCGATCCACACAGGCACACGAATATAGTTCATTGTTGATATGACTCGTGCCGCGTCGGATGCTGTGCTGTGCTGTGCGAAGATATTCGACTTCAGCCAAGCAATGCCTAGTGCATCTCGGATGACTTAATAGAGTAGGTATAAGAGAGGGCCATGTCGTCGGGTTGCTTGATGAGCGCAGGATGATCGTCGCGCAGGAACTCGTTGTACACAGTTTCGGGTGTAAGCAATGAGATCGGACGCCCGGGACGGCCGTGATTTTAACACCCTTACGAAATGGGCTAGGTTTTTTATGCGGGCAGTTTCCAAACTTGGGTAGGAACTGAATGCTTTTGCATGATTAGTTGAGATTGGGGCTGTAGTTACTGTTGTTGCCGATCGTAAATCTCCGCTGCGTAGTAGGATGCCGGAGCGTAACCGCCGCGGCACTGCCCACAACCATAAAACTCAGGTCCTGACAGGGAATAAACGGCGCTTGGTAACGACGACCTGTTCATCCTCCGCGTACGCGCGGGGGAGAGGAGTAGAGAGGCACGTCCACGTTGATGGATTCCAAAAAGGAGACCGGAGTAGTTGAGGTAGCAGGCCGCGGAGATGGTAGTGTGCAAGCGGGGTGGTGAGGATGGGGAGGGAGTTGGTTGACCATGTTTCCTCGAAGCAGGACGTACAAACGTACTGTCATGATATTGATGTACCATTATAGACTGTGGCCTCGGCCCAGCGCATCGACTTCAGGTTGCTGACCTTCAGTAACTATGGCCTGGATTTGACATAAATGTCTTTCTCGATTTGTTCGTCATCTATCTTCTCATTTCAAGGTTTGATCTTGTATCTCCACGTTGCGATATCTATATCAAGATCACGAAGACAAAATGAAATGCAATCAGTACCTACTGTTCGAATCAAGTTGTTCCAACTTTTTTTCCCTACATAATTTTTACACCTTTCAGTGAAGCTTGCGTGTGTCCTGAGGAATCGAGGGAAGCTTTATACCACACGTATATCATACTGAGCGAACAGTGACCAGAAGGAAGATGTGAACCAAGGCACCAACAACTGCACAAAAGACTGTATTCAATCAATCAACGATGCACGTATGAACGACGTTCACGACGACATCCATGTTGACTTCAAGGGACTCAAACTTCGAGGCTACTCGCTGCATCACGCAGATGACCCTACCAGACGCGACAGTTCTACAGATCCAAACGTGCCTCGCGCCTTGTCCTGGAGAACAATCAGGGTCCTGAGCTGGATCAGTTAATAATTTCCGTGACCATCGTCCCGTCAGCCATTGAAGTGCATTTGGCGGGAGGAGTGAGAATGAACTAATAAATATTACTGGGTTACCATCTCTTGATTACTGTGACACGAATAGCGTACCCATAACAAATCTGCTCCAAATCACCCCGACGATTTGGTCCTGATGAAATCCGTTCGCCGGCGAAAGGAAGCAATGCGTAGCGACAGGAACCTCAACCAAATTTGCACTGAGGGGCTGATATCAGATTCACGATCCTCCAGTTACGCGTGGGATTAATCACATAATGTCATACGCCGAGACGTTAAACATCGAACCTGCAATCTGTGGGACACTGTCTTGACGGAGATGTCATCTTGAATTGCATCTGCGTCGCTTGAGGGACTGAGACAATCCGATAGTTTGAAATAGATGGACCTCGACTCGGCACTCCAGGCATCACGGACTATGGATTCAGACTGAGATGGGATCATTATTTGTCACATTAGATAGATATCAAGTTGCGCCATGATCTGCTTCAAATGCTCACCGGCACTGAACAGCAATCATGTCGTTACGTGGTCGTGCGAATGCGAACAAGGAAGGAGGCGACGGCAATAAGAACATTTCCATGGCTACTAGGTTCGACAAGGTCACCATCTACCCAGTTCCTCGTCCAAGCGGTGGCCACCTTGGACTTGAACACCAAGACCTCCTTGATCGGACAGTAGGCTTTCCTATACTAGTCTATACTAGTTCAAACAACCAAGATGTTACAGCAAGGACCGGTATCGAGACTGGAACCCTTGTATCATGGCCCCCGTGAAGGAGGTCCTTCAATCAGATACCATCCACGGCGCCCACAAACTAGGCACGAGGCTCACTTGTGTGTGCGTCCGTGTTCGAATATGGAAACAACAAGCGTAGGATTGGCAATCCAGATATAGGTAGATGGAAATATACAGTGTGGGCGCACCGAGAAGAACGCTGATGGAAACGGTGGTACAATCCGGTGATTTGATGTGTTCAACTTTCGATCATGATCGTAAAAAAAGGTCCGTCTCGGCTTTGTGATGACAGGCGATAAGTACATATTGGTTCCGCGAGTCAAATTCCGACTCTGCGGCGTTGTTGTATTTTGCGAATGGAGGAATGTCCGCACGACGAGGATTGCCTAGAGACGGATGTCAAGTAAAGGCCTTGTTTCCTGTGGTGGATGTGGCGGATTAATAGTCTTAGGATCAGGCTACACTTGGAAGATGTGCAATGAGGGACACGTGTGCAAATAGACGAAACTGACAATGATGGTGCAAAGGTGCATCAGAAAGAAATTCTAGGAGTTCTCCCACGAGAATCCATCTTGATGGAGTGATCACCATTTCCCAAGGACACCTTGTACTATAGTTTAACCGACACTCAGGACATTATTGCGCATTGCCACTGATTGAGAAAGAATGGTTTGCAAGCGTCTCTAGGCAACCGAACGGCTGAAGGAAGAAAGCGGGGTGGAGAATGTCATTTGGGAACAAGGTGTATCTCAGAGGACGTCAATCGTAGCAGACCCGTTCAATGCGCTTGATCTGGAAATGAGGACACGTGGTGGAGACAATGTTGGTGGGTATTTTCTTTGCAGAAGCTAGAGAATATCTCCTCCGAGTAAGCCCTGCCAAACGTTACTATGATGTATGTATATCGACCTGCATCATGTCCAGGAATAGACGATACATGAGATTTTCAGGAGGTCTTCAATAATTGGTATTAGCTAGATGGGATCCAACCTTTCTTGAATATGACGTTCCACGCATAACTGTGGCAATCATGGGGACGAAGCGCTATCAACTACCACGTAGGGTCGAAGGTCTATAAGGAACAAGAAGGTTGAGTGAGGGAATAAACAAAGTTCCAGATTAAGCAACAAAGGATTGGACGAAAAGAGAAATGGGTCGATTTTAGGACCCCAGAAGATGAGATGATGGAAAACGACGAGCGATCTGTTGAACAGAGCGTCAATCGGATACAGTGTTGGTTTGCTGAGACGTATCGATACAAGATATCACTTTGTTGAGAACGAGTGGGTGGATGCGCGGTCGTGAGGATAAGAAGATGCGGGATCACGACATGGTCCCAGGGGGCCCCGATGAGAAGACATCGACCCTGATGAAAGTCTGATGGTGCCGACGTATAAGTAATCCCATAACAATAAAGCAATCCTCATCTTTCACCATCTTTTGTCCTCCTGCTTTGGGAACTCGGGTCATTTGACACCCTTCTGCCTTTTGCCGTCCAAACAGGATATTGTTCCCCATGCCAGCTATACGTCTATCAAAGCGGAGACGCTCATCGTTAGCCATGTGTGAGTACAAAGGATACTTGTGTTCAGGCAGATCAATGTGTACTTACCCTGTGAATCAAGCTTTCACTCCTGCTAAGGCCGGGATATATGGAATTTCGCCACGACCTGTAACGTTTGCGCCGAATGTGACACCAGTGACTTTCGTAGAGGACGACTTGACATCGCCCTCGTCTCCTGAGCCTCCTTCACCTACCTCTGCTTTGTTCCCACCCTCTGAAACGCCTGCACCGGCCCCCGCTCGTAGACGAGCGCCACCAGGTAAACGGCGGTCAATGGGATACATCCCGCGACCGCCGAATGCTTTTATGCTCTTTCGCGCCGACTTTGTTCGTCAAAAGCACGTCCCGGGGACGATTGAGACGAACCACGGCTCGCTATCTAAAATAATAGGTCAGTCGTCCATCAGTTCCTCTCGTCAGTGTATTGATTGATCTTTATTGCTTAGGTAATTGTTGGCGTGCCCTTCCTCTGGAAGAGAAGAAAGTATGGGAAGTAAAGGCGAAACATGCAAAGGCAGAGCACAAGGCGAGGTATCCAGACTATCGTTTCCGTCCCGTACACAACAAAAACAAGGAAAAGAAGAAGGACAAGATTTTGACGACGCCTGAGGATGATCGTCGATGCGAAGAAGTCGCCCAGCTCCTGCTTGAGGGCAAAAAGGGTGACGAGCTTGCGGCTGCAGTCCGCAGACTCGATCTCATGCGCACGGGAACCCCGCCTGCAGCGCCGTTCTTCCCACAGCGTCGCCCGTCGTCTGTTCCCCTGCCCAACGACCACTATCCCCAATTTAACTATGGAATTGCTATTCCTAACGCTCCGTTCATGTCTAGTTCGCGGCCAGGGTCTCCGCTGGACTCCATAGCACGTCAGCAGCAGCGCATGGTGCTTGGAAATCGTCGTGCGTCAAGCGCTCGCCCGGTCTTCCGCTCATGGACATTGCCTCTGCCTTCTATGGCACAAGTCCAACGAGGCCACTCACCATTACCAGAAGTCGATACATCGCTCTTCAATCCGAATTTCTTTGGTGAAAACTCCAACTTCTTCCAATCATTCAACAATGACCAGCAATTTATGAGTCCGCTTCATTCAAGTCACGACCAAAGTACGTTTGGACCATTGGATTCGATCTCTCCGCACGATATACCCTCCGATCTTAACCAACATCACATGTTCCCCAACAACTCGCCCGAGTTCGACCCACTCTCCTGGCTCGATCCGCAGCTCCACCCCGAATCGCACCCCTCAACAGCGTACTCAGGCTCTCCTACGCCCTCTGATTCTGCCATGCTCCCCGCTCCCGCCACAGTCCCGGTGGTGCACGCTCCCCAACCACAGTCCGCTGCACACACAGTGACTGCGTTCGAGGATCTCGACCTTTGGAAAGAATGTGACAGTGGATCGTTCACGAGCGACCCGATACAGCATCAGCAGTTCTCAGTTGATGCTGGGCTCGGATTGAACTTTGATCCAACGCGTGCACAAGAGGTCGAGCTCGCGTCGACGGGTATGACCTTTGACGGGCCGACTATGGGGATGGGCTGCACGCAACAGGAGCAAGGACTTGATACCTTGTTCCAACCAGGCTTGTTCGATGAGAGCTTTTCTGCTGATGGCTATCATGTTGATGTGCCAGCTTACACCGCGTAAGCATGGACCCTGTTTTTTCCGTTTCCTTCTTCGTTACGACATCAGGTCAGCTTGGTTTTCTGTAGCCTATTAATATTTTTGCTTTTACGACTATCATCTTCCCTATCCTCTTATCTATATTATCATACCTCCACCCGTGTCTCTTTAATATGTTTTCCGTATTTGTCTCCATCCACTGTAGCCATATACCGATCTCCTGATGTAGCCTTCTTGTGTCTGTTCGTTCGTCGAGTCTATCCTGGACTAAACCGCTGTATTTTTACACTCTTGTTTCTCCCGCCCAATAAAACGTGTTCTGCACCTTATCTCACTTTGGCGAGCCTTTTGGACTCTTTCATCCACTTTTGTGCATAAGGTGGGCAAAGATTCAACTGCCACTGTCGAACGAGGCATGCTACTAGTAGTACTGAGTTCCCCCTTCACGGATAGCACAATTTGGTGGGTATATAATTTCCTTTTCTATGAAACCTACGCATATGAATTGTACGTTTGGTTGCCCTCTCAACCACAGTTCCCTCAATTAATCACTGTACGCTGTATTCCACTTCTCTAAGCCTGTCTCGTATCGTCTATGAAAGGGCACTTCCTCGTTGGTATCTGGATAGTATAAATGGGTCGACTCGCCCCGCGTCGGCGGATGGAAGATTCCGTTTGAGAGCTAAAATTTAAGTCAATTGAAGAGCATGTAGACTCGGACCACATGCGCCGGGAATATATATCGGAGTCCGTAGGGTCGGAGTCGATGGCTCGCGGCATATGGTAAACTCATGCTTTTCTTCTGCAGTTTACACGCTAATCGCACAAGGCCTATGCATACCAATGCGCTTTTTCGTTTATGAGATTCGAGTATTCTATGATCAAATGCCAGTGCTAACAATTTTCGCAAACGTATCTGGCACGCAATCTGACATGTTATGTTGACATTGATGCCATGATCATGAGTGCTTCAACCTATTTTCGCGGCTCAAGGCTGATTCTTATACAAGTTGAAAAAAAAAATTGATCGCCTTTGCTTGAGAGGCTATACAATGTCACGATTTTCACGGCAGGTGCAACTGGATTAGCAAAGGATGCTGGACCATCTTGGACAGTGGTATTCTGGCCATATGCACGCTTGCATTCATTCTCGGTCGCACAGATACCACCACGTGCACGTTCGGTTGACGGGTCCGTGCGATGATTTATATGTCAGTTCAAGTGACCACTGCTTTCTACAACTTCTGATTGATGACACTGGCTTCCTAAATCACCACTACCTTCTGCATCTGTCAACTTGTCTTTGATCTCTGAAGTGTGTTTGTTTTTCCACCCATTTCCTTCAAACCTTTTTAGAGCATTTGGTATCCATCAGTGCGGACACGTCACTGATATCCTGGTCACACTACTTGCTCAAAGGGTGGTGTTATCTGCCTCTGATAACATCTACAAATCAGCCACAAATCAATCTGGGATCTCTGTTTCACGGCCCAGGTTCCGACTCCAGGCTTTCTGCCTCCTTCCAGTAGCTTCGAAATGGAACGAACCTTTTGGTGGCATGATAATGGGCGTGGTTACGTCTTGTAATATCATCCTCGCGATGCGCGTCCACGGTTGTCTCGTATACCCGAGGCCTCGTTCAGGCCAAGAGGGATGATGGATCTTCGCGATACACTATCAGCTTATGCGCAGATCTCCCCAGTGAATACGACTACGGACACGGTTAAATATGTACACGCAGTACTCGGCCCTAATGTAGCTTGCGATCGACGTTGAGCCTAATGAGGCTTGCATATGGACACACGCAGTGCACTCCACGCCCAAGGCACAGAAGGGGGCGATTGCATCCGGAGTTCCCCACGCCTCAGGTCTCCCGTGGTTACACTTGTCCACAAATCATACAAGGCAATACTCGAACCAAGCTCAGCCATCATATGCATTTCACTCAGGCGATGGACCAGGTGATCGGCCTCATCTGGTAGTGGAGGAAAAAGCTTGGCATCGCCAGCAATACTTCTTGGTACGAGACGAACGGAGACGATGGTCAGGGGACGTTTCTCGTGGTAAAGTAAGGTGTCTCCCGAGGTACTGTTGGTGTCATGTGCGAACGAAAAACGCAATTTCCGAATGTTGCTTGAACAGTTGTCCAATATGTCAGAGCTTTCATTCGTCGATTTGTGTCTGAAGCAGAATTGGTTATGACTAGATTATACTTATAGGACCCTGGTTAATGGATGCCAAGGGCAACGCCTTCTGGGAATGACATCCCAGACAACAGTGGACGATCTAAGGCCGTAGCCCCTTCGGCTCTGATATGCTTCAGAGTAGTTTATGCACTCTGACCATGAAAAACTTCTGTGGGACTTGATCGCCTATTCATAATGTTCCTACTCCACTGCGCAGTCAAGTGGGACTTTGCCTGACGACTTTTGGATTGATCAAGCTGTATTTATAAATCTCCAAGGTACGGGTTTTCGACGTCTTAAGTGCTTGGAGAGAAAGCGGGCTCGCAGCAGATCATGCTTCGTCCGAGGGGATGGAAGATCGTCTATTCTGAGCTGTGCCCCTGCCATATCCTATCTAGCGTCATATTCAAGTAAAATCCGTTCGATTCTGACGTTCAGGTCCAGACAGTCCTCCTTTTCGAGAACGACCGCGGAGCCAAACGTCTTGATACTGTTTCTCGTTGCCCACAAACCACTTTACGACGACTATACATCTTGACGTCACTTCTCACCGGCCGCCTCGGTGCGAATTCTCGGAAAAATAATAGGAGAAAGCACTAATGAGCAGGCAACTAACAACATGAGAATATCCAAGGTTTACTTGCTACTCTAGAATGGACGACTTTTGCACAGGCACATAAAAGAATTCAACGTCTAATACACTTTTTGATACACTTTCGCGAATCAATAATTCTCTTTTGGCCCGGTTATCAAGCTCGATTCAGACACGAACACATGCAACTCGGGGCCCGCTAAAATGCACTCATGTCGTAAAGCTTAAACAATCGACGGCCCCCCTGGGGGCGCTCTTTTCAATAGGCGTTCAACTGATCCGAATCCTTTTTGAGTATTGCTGCCGCGTTGTAGTAATGGCGACGTTACGCATGCGCCGCCGGGAATTTCCATCAGCGATTGCGACTCACATACGCGCGGGTTATTCGATACCCGGACCACTGTATTCCACCTTCAGTTTGTATAGACGTCAACATGGCGCGCCCCGTGAAGAGCAGGGTATCGTGACATTCTGATATGGAGCTACGGCATGTTGTTACTCGAAATGGAATGGAATCTACGCCCACCTTGTTGTATCCATGAGACTCGTTCAGTGATAGAGTTTGTAAACAACTCAATAAGCAATTTTTCTTGTGAAATGATGCTTGATGTGCTCATGCTGGTTCGAGTCATGACGGATGTATTAGAGCGTAACAGATCATTCAGTTTGCTTCCGTCTCTATGGGGATAGGGTACCAGAGGTGTTCACAGTCCTTCGTGATAGGCACAATCTTCCGGAGGAGCCATATAGGTTATGTTCCTTTTTACTATATAACATGATCATTAAGTGAACCTAACATTATCCACTTCGAGTGCTAGCCCCTCTCCACTTGCGATGCGTTCCACCACCATCATTTGTGTTTTTGCTTCGGTCCTGCTTGCCGTCAATGCGGCCCCCATGGTAAGTGCTCCGCCCCTGCTACCTTCTTCTATCTCCAACGGTTGACTTTTCAGAATGTCGCGGAAAATGTACAATGAAGTTCTGTCACGCTGCGTCTTTTTGCTAAAAAAATATTCCCTCTTGTAGGACCTCGCACAGGCTGGCACACCTACCTGGAAACTAGTATGGACTGTTGTTGCTAACTTTTTTCGACCGCCCCTTTACATGTCCTTTTTTGTTCAGGACTCGACTTTGGATTCTATTTACACTTCTGACAACAAACGGGCTGAAGCTGATACGCCTGCGTGGAAGCGGGTATATACTTCTGTTATTAGATCTATCCCTGTTCCCTCTCATGTGTCATTTTTCATCTAGAGCTTCGTTTTGGATTCTTCTTCCGTTTCGGAGGACAAACGTGCTGAAACCAGCACGTCTTTATTGAAACGTGTACGCAGTAGCATCTATCCCGGTCTTTGATATATCTTCCTCATATGCGTCTTTCTAATAGGACGATGCCTCTACCGCTGCAGAAGCTGGTGCACCTGGCTGGAAGCGGGGTGACCAAGGCGCGCCTGGCTGGAAACGCGCTGATGAAGGTACACCCGGCTGGAAACGCGCCGATCAAGGTGCACCTGGTTGGAAACGCGCCGATCTAGGTGCACCTGGCTGGAAACGCGCCGATCAGGGTGCGCCAGGTTGGTAGTATGGCTCTCGAGTCCTCCCCACTCGAAGTTGGAGCGGACAAGTCGTCCTCCGGTTCTTGTGCTTGGTAAAGATAAGGACGCAAATGCAGGCACACTGCCTCTGTTCCTTCGTCTGATTTAGTTGTCCGACATTAATTGTTATATGTACTCTGTTTACGTTGGCCGTCTTATCTTCGAGTGCCGAACGATTTTACAGATAACCAAAGAAGGACGAGTTTGTAGTGGAAGGATAAATGTATGATAAGCAGACCGTAACGTAGCTATCATGTGGCAATTAAATTTCACAGCACAGCCCGGAGGAAGAGGGACGATATATCTCATTCCATCCAGGTACAGAAGCACGCCTACAGCCCATTTCCTATATTGAGTACATTATCATGACCATAAAAATTCATGTTATCACTCTCTTGTCCATCCTTATTCCCGTGTTCGCGTGATGTCTGCTAAGTAGTTACCATGGTCCCCATGTCCGGAGCAATAGGAACTCGAAGCAGTTTCGTACCCTCCAGTGTTGGCCTCCCATATCTTTGCTGTCGCCTGTGCGTTGAGCTAATCATCCGCATGATGGCTTGGTCAACCAAGAGAGACTTCTTTTGACCCATTGGATGAATTCTTGGCCAAAGAGTTATGTTCATATAGATAGATGGATAAGGTACCAGGCACATAGACCAACCTCAAATTGCGTGCGGTCCGGACACCATAAGACTACTTTTTACAGCAGAATCCTATGGAAATGTAATAACCGATGCCGAAGAGCAAGGTATCTATGACCACTAGACATCTGAACGTACGTCCAGTAATTAGCTTCGCACTAGTAGCCCGAATAGACGTTAGAATCCAGTCACTGGCCAAGGTGTAGAACAAGAATGGGGATATGCGCCATTAGAGATAACTATAGGTTGAGAATCAGGTGCTCCCAGAAACAGCATACTCTGGTTTTCCGGGGACAAAGGTAAACGTCCTTGTTGCCTTCCGTAATATGAGAAAGGTGTGTGGTTCTGATTTCACAGTTTATAAGAGATATGCAACTCACCAGTCTGCAGAAAACGGACAGTCCAGGTGACGTCGTTAGAGCAAATTCAAAGTTTTAGCACATAGAGAATTGCACATTTTCCTTGCGTTTGGGTTGTTCTAGCCAACAGTATAAGTATATTAAGTTACGGTCATCTGGTCAAGCCGGCGATTGCCGAAGACCATCCACTTGTAAAGGAATTTTTTAACTTCTTAACTATATACAGAGAAGTATTGTATAAGTTGTAGATTAGAGTGTTACGATGGGAAGTACAATGTCTCAGACCGTGAGTATTTGCCCTAATAAACCATAACTGCCGAATGTTGAAACACGAGCGGTGTTATTAATATTTTTGATCGTCGAAGCGATCCGCAATCGATCTCATAACTGTCATGAGTGAGCGCTGATGTATGCAGGGTACCAACACACATGCTCAAGTACCTGGTTCTAGATTGGTTTAGGGAATCTATTGGATAGACCTTAGAACACATGGCCTGCCGTTTACACCAGCAATCTGATTAGATCCTTTTGGAGCCATCGTCCATAGATGCACGTTCAATGATTCTTAATCAGTGGCCCGGAACAGTGCGCAATGATTCTCGGCTAAGAAGGAGGTCTGCTAAGATTCAAAGACGCAACCAAGTTCGACGAAGGAAACCTTCGTCCGTTAATCCGGAGTATTTGTTAGTTACACGTCTTTGAATCGCATCTCGCAATGTGCCAAGATATGCAATGACGTCAGAAAAACCCGAAAGCACATGGAATCAAACACAGCACGTTAAATGAAAGCATTGTCAGATTGGAAGCTACAAGACACAGATCCAGTAAATGGCATCGACAATTATTTAAATGGCTGTTTTATCTCTTGCTGGCAAGAAACGGTAAAGGTCAGCAATCAAATAGAGACTTCCAGCCACCACCACCAAACCATCATCATCCTTTCTTGCTGCCCACTCTAGCGCATGCTGTAGTTGATTTTCAATGGCCCCATCAGAAACCAAAACTTCAGCTTCTGGGACTAAGGAAGCGACAGTAGTACGCATGTCTTCAGGCGCAACTGATTTGACCCACGGCATTTCATCGGGGGGTGTAAAGCGTAAGCAAGCAATACTGACATTGATCTTTAATGACGAATGCGAAGGCAACGTGGGAGGAAGAATCGGTGACAGGGTCTGCAGAGGTGTCTTCGGGGGCGAATGAGAGAGAGACAAGATATAGGTGATATTGAGAGAGGACTTCCCACCAACGAGAGAGAGAAGGTGAGTGATATACGACCCCAGTGTCGTCGAGGAGGCGGGGTTATGTGCACCATCCGCTAGGACAACAAGAGGTCGGGTGATTCCACGCTTTGGATCCGCAGGAAGTAGATGGAAGGACAATCGCCCTGGCCAGCGCACAGATCGAATGCCCTGAGATACCGTTTCAGGTGAGATATGCTGAGCTATATTGGTATGAAGGGATGGATGGGTGAAAAGCGTGGAAATGGCTGTTAGTGCAACCCCTAGATTCTCGAGCTGGTGATCACCAAAGAGGGGCAATGTCGCCTGTATATCACGAGTAAAGCAGGGCATGTTGACTGTAATGGGAGACGGAGGAGGTTCGCTGAAGTGATTGGGAGTCATGCTAAAGGGAGATCCAAGGGGGCCATCAACACTGTTATCCCAGTTGCGTCGCGCAACCTTGATCGAGGTTACGAGCTCTCCACCAACTTTCCCAACAACGTCTTGTACTGATTCAAGAACCTGAGGATGTTTTTGAGGTCCTAATACAAATACGCGCCCTTTTCTGGCGATTCCGGCCTTTTCTCTGGCAATCTCAGCTACAGTATTTCCCAGGAAAAATTGATGATCGAGATCGACAGCTGTCAACACAGAGACGAGAACGGACTCGTCTGGTATAATGTTTGTCGCATCCAAGCGACCACCCATTCCGACTTCGAGGACAACTACATCAACTTTGGCCTCCTCAAAGATAGAAAGAGCGGTCAGGGTAAGAAGCTCAAAGTTGCTGAGTTTGGTGTCGTGGACTTGATTGGCTTGCTCAATACGAGATCTAGCACCCAAGTAAGTGGCTGCGTCAATGGCAACATCGTTGATACTAATGCAGTCATAGATAGAGACAAGGTGTGGGCTGTTATATCGTCCAACAGATAGTGAAGGCGAAGAACTGCATAGAATTGAGGTCAAGATTGCCGACACACTACCCTTTCCATTAGTGCCTGCAATATGAAAAGTCGGACGCGTGTATGGAGGCAGATACTGTACGAGGCGCTGCAGTCTGTCCAAACTAAGGTCGATCGACATGTTTGGGGCGTTGACGAAGCTTCGAAGGCTCGTGGTATTTCATGACGCGGGCGGACTTTGAAACTCGCGCTTGATGTGTTGTTGGCTCGGCCTCACTCGGCCTTGGTCCGCCACATCCAGTTTGAGTGCCTCAAGCTTTCGTTTTGTTTCTGAGCAGAAAGAGACCTTAAAGTACTGCAATCTAAATTTGCATGCGTGACTATAAGTTTCGGCGCGCCACTCGTCTTCCGTCGATATCTCAGAACATGAAAGGCGCCGGCTAAGGTAAGGTGTTATTAATCTAAAATTGATTGCTCGTCGCCAACAAATAACCATCTCGTCAGATACACGGATCATATTTGAGCCAGCGAGATTTTCGGCAGACATGTTCACAGTCCTTCAATTTTCATTGGAACACTGGGTTCCCCCTTGCAGCCAAGCATAGGATGAGAAGACAAATTTTCTACGTTTGACTGATAGAGATAGCTCCTGTTAGGATCCGCGATGGTGCACCCTGCAATTCTTTTGATGGCGGCCTGTTCCGATAAATGCTGCCATCTCGTCAACGTGGTACAAGCCGGTCATCAGCGAGTATGTCCTTATAAAGGCACGCGCAGAGTGTCCTGGCATTTGCTTAGTCTTACTCAATGCCTTCTGATATACCTGCGGATGTTTCATACATTGGAGGAGTTTGGTGTGAGGGAGTGCTATATGGTGAGTACTCTGTCCTCAGTTCTTATATAGTCGTCGTCTTACATGATTTGTTCAACAGGCATCCAGTATGAACCCTTTTGCTTCTCCCGCGTCTCAATAAATTGAGACTTTCGTAGCCTTGTTGTCTTCATTTTTATCTGTATCCTATATTTCAATGACTTTAATCATCGAATTGGCGGAGGGTCTACTACGTCTGCGTGAGTCGTCTCATGACTGCGATGCGACTGCTGAGCTGGGGAATTTTGAGTTAGACTCATCTTAACGTTCAGTATCTGCATGTTCGGTCTCTCTACGGCCCATGTAGGACTCGCGGTCCAATCACTCCTAGAAGGGTTTATTTATCAAAAGTCCGAGGGAAGTGATGTTTTCTTTCGAAAGAATGTCTTCCCAACCCGAAAGGCTATCTATATTATCAACGTACGCCACACGTTTCCTATATTAATGATACATCCTGATTGTAAAGTGGTCCAGACTCTTTTAGGAGACTCACTTTTAGTGCGCATGTTGATTGCAAGCGCCTTCATTCTCGTATGCTTATTCGCAAACTCTAGGTCTGGCGTACCTATGTCCTATGGCAAATGAGGTGGGAGATATATATAATTCCGGTACATAAATACACCTGGCTACTATTCTAAACTTTGATTTCTTGATCCTTCCTTAGACTCTTTTTCTTCTTGGCACCACAGGTAAATCATCTATCAACCCAAAGTCTCGATCAAGGCTAATCATCTCTCAGCTTGTGGCATCAAGACTATTGTTGCGGATGTGGCGATGTCTCACAGCTCTGTCTTTGATCCCAGCATACTGTCCTGGGTCACATCAGTGTTCGCATTAACCATTGCAACACAATTCACGGCAACCGCACTTATTGCCTACCGTATATGGCGAACATTCAATTTTACCAGCTTACAGACCCGGGCGCGATACATGTCCTTAGTATGGCTCCTCGTAGAATCCGGCGCCATATACACTTCGACCGCTGTCATACAACTAATAACGGAAGTTCTGGGAATGAATGCAGGTGTCATCACAGAATTGATGCTGGCTCAACTTTGTGTAGATCTTTCAGCTGGTTTTGTAGTGTCATGACTTCTGACTTGTTCCTATTTAGGCTATCGCTCCAGGTTTGATTGTAGTTCGCATTTCATTAGGCTCCCCTTTTGGAAGTTCCTCAAAGGAGAGAAACTCCGTTAGTAGTGATAATGTTGTGCAGCTCACGACATTTCATGCTACAGCGAACCACGTCAAGAGTGTTGAAGATACATTTGGGTCTCATACGATTCCTGGTCAGGTATCGTCTGAGGAGCACATCCGTACTAGACGAGATGTTCCTTGATCCTCCCTCGTACGCGGTGTTGTTACAAGTTGTTTATCTATCGAAAATCTTTGTCTTCTTCAGGTTGTGATCTATGCTATCTAAATCTGTATAAGATCAAGATAGGATATCAATGTCATAACGATTGGGATTTAGACTATTTTTACAGGACAAAACAGATATGATACTGGGGGAAAGTGGTTCATTCAAAGGATAGAGAACAAAAAATGAAGCGATCTTCTCGTTCAATAACTTCATGTAATGGATGGCAGAAATAATGAAGGTCTTGAGTCAGAAAAGTCTAATGACTTTCTTTGGTCGCGATCTATCACACCTCTCGAGAGGTGTATAATCCCGAAGACTGCGATATCCTTTTACATATAGAAATTTAAATGAGTGGTGCAAAATGGCTCATTGACTACATTCCGAACCGAAACCAAGCTTCCTTGTGAGTACTAGCTTACATACAACTATATCAACTTGCGCAGACTCGGAGGACTGTATCAATGGACAAATGTCTGGTTTGCTTCTTGGACATAGGGGGAGAGGGTCGGCATAGCAATGGGTCCCCATTTTGATTCCCGAAATGCCGGTTGGTTTCGACAATCATCTGTTTTTAAGAGTCAGCTCCCGACGGAGGCACATTTTCACTCAACTTCACGACTATCAACTTTTCTAATGAGGCGTCCAGTTCTTTTCTTCTGCCTTGAGTGATTTTCGTTTCTTGAAGGCGTCTTTTCAATGCCTGCTGATATTCCTGCCGATGTGTCGTATATCGCCGGGATCTGGTGCGAGGGAGTACTATATGGTGCGCAATTTTTTTTTGACGAAACATCTTTAGAGTTGACCCATCGAACAGGCATCCAGTAATTCATGGTTTTATGGTGGCTTGTCAATGTAAATCTGAGATTACTACAGTCTCGTCGTGTTTGGCTTCGTCTGCAAAATGTTTTGCGGTAATTCTTCCGCCATGGGCCGAGGTTGTTCATCAGTGTGGGTCGCAACTGTCATTTGGCCTTCGCTGCCCTAATGGCTATGAACAGTATTCTTCTCGCATTCAGTTTTTGCATGTTCATACTCTCTACGGCCCATGCGGGGCTGGCCGTCCAATCCCTCTTCCAAGGTTTTATCTATGATAAGACTCAAGATACCAATACCTTCTTCCGCAACAATGTGTTTCCAAAGCGAAAGGCTATCTATATCGTCAACGTACGCCACAAGTCTAAAGTTCACAAACATTTGATCAACTATGGTCTAGATTCTTTTAGCCGATACCCTTCTAGTGAGATACTTGGAGAATTCGCTTGTAAATGATACTTATCACTCTACCCAATACAGATCTGGCGAGTATTTGTTATTTGGCAAAGAGAGTGGAAGATTTTTACATTCCCTGTAAGTCAATGCCGTCGTGCCACTAACCGCATCCAAATATAAGCTTGACCTTTTGCTATTAGCTTATCCTTCTTGCTGGTTTTGCCGGTATGACTTTCAACGCCTGAATTTTTCTCTTTGTAACTAAAAACTTCGAAGTTTGTGGCATAAAGACCATTGTGGCGAATGCACTTGTTGCCCATCACGGTTCCGTTTTCGATCCTAGTATTCTATCGTGGGTCACCTCCACTTTTGTCTTGAACATTGCGACGCAAATCGCTGCGACTTCTCTGATCGCATTCCGCATCTATCGCGCGTTAAATTTCACCAGCCCGAAATTCCGAGTGCGCTACATGTCCCTCATCTGGCTCATTGTGGAGTCTGGGGCGGTCTATACCCTGGCTGCAGTCATACAGCTCATAACGTACCTCCTTCAGATGAATGTAGGAGTTATCGTTGAATTCATGTTGGCTCAAATTTGCGTACGTTGCCTTTCTGTCTCTTTGATCTGCTGACCTCATTTCTCTCAAGGCTATAACGCCGAATTTGATCGTCATACGAGTCGCATCAGGTTTCGCCTCTGATACCAAGGCGGCTCCTACAGAGGATGTCGTACTCTCAACGTTTCACAACACGTATGAAACACCGCCAACAACGAACCGTACTCAATTAGAGGAGGACCTCCTCGATATACCTCAATCGCATATTTCGGCGGGGAAGATTTTGCCTTATGAGCTAAACTCTCGCACTCGTCCTTGTCGTCGACTTAGCATCGTACAAAACACTACTTCTATAAGGTGAAGACATGGACTTTTTCTGCACATAGCGAACATTTTATACCAATTTCTTATTGAGCTATTGCAATAATGTGTGTCTAGGCATTGATGGACGGTAAAATACTTTAGTACTAATTATCTTAATTTGTCAGCTTCCTTCCTAATAAGGAGCCACAAGGATGATTTTGATACAGTACCGGCTAAGAAATACTTCTCCCGATTCCTCTCTTGCGGGATGGTCCTCAACTCAGTCAACGTTCAAAGTCATTAACCGAATAGTCGACCAATGAAAGGCCTGTTGAATTGGTGCGAGCAATGGAATAAGACGACAAGGCGAAACTTGTCAGTATATATTGTTACACATGTAGAAAAGCCTGTACATGTGTGGTTCATACTTTCTTGGAAACATGCCCCCGAATAGTTCCCAGCATTTTGCAGCTGCTTAGCGACAATCTGTCTAGGGTGGGGGGTCTTGAAAGGCGACTATGAAAGAAACGGGAGAGACCGTGAGACGGCAACGTTAGATGACGGGCGCAGTAGCGATGATGACATAATCCCCGTTGAGCTTGTTTGATGATCTTTGAATTAGCCGCTACACCTGTGTACGTTGAAAAGCTGTAGCACTGCTGGCAGTGGAAGCTGTTTCCTTTGGAAAAATTAAAAAAGAAACATGTTATGCAACTTCCATGACATGTTTCCTTGAGAAATACATAAGCATTTTCTGAGTGTAAAAGTTAAGAAAAACTTCACCTATTTCTTGACTGTTTCTTATTATAAAATAACATCTTTTTACCATCTTTTTGCCAGTGTAAACACACTAGAAATGTTTATAATTGCTCTTTCTATGTTGCCCAAAGATATAGAAATCATACTTCTTATAAAACTAGGCTTAGAAGAATTTAATCTCTTTCTTTGAATTTTTCCCTTGGATACTTTTATTCTTTTTCTTAGTGAAATACAACAAGAAAGTTATAATATATATCTAATGGCAATATGTGAGAAAGAAATACATTTCATTTTCTGAAAGTAAAATGTCATGGATTTGTCTCCCCAAGTTACATAACAAGTACTGAGTTTGGTTCAGCAAGTTCAGCTCTGGTTTAAATTATCAAGGTTGATTGTCTCTCTAATCATGTTGCCATCGAGTCACTGGTGACTCTCAAATCAACTCCCTCAGGGGCTCCCTGATCAAGTTGATTCCTGTTTCCATGACATTTTACCTCAGGAAAATGAAATGTATTTCTTTCTCACATATTGCCATTAGATATATATTATAACTTTCTTGTTGTATTTCACTAAGAAAAAGAATAAAAGTATCCAAGGGAAAAATTCAAAGAAAGAGATTAAATTCTTCTAAGCCGAGTTCTATGAGAAGTATGATTTTTATATCTTTGGGCAACATAGAAAGAGCAATTATAAACATTTCTAGTGTGTTTACACTGGCAAAAAGATGGTAAAAAGATGTTATTTTATAATAAGAAACAGTCAAGAAATAGGTGAAGTTTTTTTTAACTTTTACACTCAGAAAATGCTTATGTATTTCTCAAGGAAATATGTCATGGAAGTTGCATAACATGTTTCTTTTTTAATTTTTCTAAAGGAAACAGCTTCTGCTGCCAGCAGTGTAGGGAATTCCTAGCTAATGGTTAAAACCAGGTCTATGACAGAATTGTCTATTCCCTGTGAGATCCAGTATGCGATTATAGACAAAATTTATTATGATTCAATGGACTCATCTTCGAAGAAGCACAGAGTCCTCAGTAACTGTTGTCTCGTCTCTCCTGGCTGGTTTCTACGTGCTCGTCATCTGATGTTCTCTGATTGTACTTTTGAAATTACATACGACAATTATAATCAGAAGACATCACAGTTTCTCAAGTTTCTTCAGTCACCTCGCTCCAATATAAAAGATTACGTTCATTGTCTCAAAATTTATGGGCTGGACATGGACTGCAGACCTCTTGGATATGGCAGCACAAAGGAGTATGATGTATTAAATGCATTTATTGCAGCTGCTTTGCCATATTTGCATAAAATTCGCAAGCTCAAGCTTTGCAACCTGATTTGGGATCATTTGACTGAACCTGTCAAGGAGGGCCTTTAGCATCTGTCACAAGTGGTGTCCTTGACATGGTCAGTAGTCACTTTCAAATCAATGATGTGGCCAGACGTCTTGATGCTCTCTTCAAGAATCTCTCCATACCTTAAGGTCCTTAATATTCAAGAAAGAATCATTCTCTATTGTGACATCAACTCTCAATCACTCTCACTTCCAGCATTACCCACAGTATTTCCTCATCTGCATACTCTTTGTATAGAAGCATCATCTATGACTGCGCTGCTACTATTGAAGGATGGGTTTGCTACACTAATCACCCTCCAAACATTATATGTTGGCCCGGGAAATGAGGATGCATTGTATTCATTGTATACTATTGTCTGATTGGCTCATTGCCTCTGACATCTTACTATTTATCTATTGCTTTTATGCTCTGTCTACAATGATCCAGGTGCGTTCTACCAGTGATACCAGTGACAATTATGATGGCACTGACTCAGTTCTAGTGCTTTTCCCACTATCTTTCTATAATAACACTCACTTAGTAGAATCATATTATTAAAGATAGTGTATAGAGATTATCTCAATATTCAGCTGCAAGGCCAGCAATACCGTGAGCATGCCACATTACATCACCTCATCACAATATACCCTTGCTAATTATCACATCTTATTCATCACATGTTATGATACAGACAAAGGACAAATATTACATATATACTTGACATCATTGAGCACCTTCAGTCACTTTTGATACAGACTGAGGGTGAGTTACTATTTACATATAAATCTTACATATAGTTATTGATTCTGTACCATTTTGATTGACACTAGTTATGTCTTAGGTACAGAATATAGTCGTTTCTGATACAGACTGAGGATTGACACTAATTGTATTTGTAATTTACTAGGTATCAATAAGTCTAAGTTCTAACACTTAAAAGATAGTCAATAATAGAGCTTTTGCATTGTTCAATGATATCCTGCTAGGAGCAACAGATTGTGGCATGTGCCATAAACGCATGATAAATGACATAATGTCGCTGCCACAGAGAGAAAATATACTGTACAGTTAGAACATATGGATTGGAGCAGAACTCAGAATAACCTCAGTTGTTGTGATACAAGGACTGAGGTATGTCTCAGGTCTTTATTTATTTTACATCACACTTAGTTGACTATTAAATAGTACATTTGTATCTAACATTTCCTCCTGAAATTGGTGCTCCTACTGTGGATAATGCTTGTTGATGTACAGTCTCTCTTCCTTGCTAGATGTGGAGCTCTCTGGTGCAGACTCATTGCTTGCATGGGCATTTACAACTAAATCAATGCCCACAATGACCTTGAATGTTATTGCTTAAGGTTTTCAAGTCACCTCACTAGGTCAGAGTAACTGATGTATATGAGCAAGTGTGGATATATCCTTTAAATGTATCTGAGATAGCCTTTATAACCATTACCAGGACATACCTTAGTAATATTATGCAAATAGGTGACTACAATATGTCAGCTACTTTTCAGCACCTAATGATGTTCTTAAAATTTAGATGATGGATGCATGTATATCTCAAGGACATACTTATTTATTCAGATTAAATATGAAAAGCATCTTTGTCATGACTCATTCACAACCTCCAGGCAGGCCTGCACTACAGAACCCCCACACCTAGATAATCACTACTGACATTACTACATCAAGCAATCACCCTACAGCTTCCACTACTGCATGATTACCTCTGCTCTATAATCATTTCCACCACTCAAGACATTTGCAAAGTATATAAAGAGGACCTTTCCATAGTTAGTTGGTAGTCTTGACATTATTACATTATTAATACTTGTCCATATTTCCAGTTCTTGTCTATTCTTGCATTTATTTCTTTATTTATTTCTTGTTCATCTTTCTTATCACATAGACAATCTCATTCACTCTCATCTCCTGTTTCTGTCTTGTTTTGTCTCAGATTTCTTCTACTCATCTTTATTTTGACTCTATTTCCTTCATTTCAATTTTCTTTGACTATATTCTAACTCTGACTCTCTCTGCCTCCTCAACTTTATCTCAACTCTATTTTTCCTTTAACTTCTGCATCTATAATTCCTTTCATATCTTGACTACCTCCTAACTTTTACCTGTCTCCTACACTTTACTGTTTTTTTCTCCCTTCATATACTTTAGCTCTTGTCTTATCTCCTTTTATCTCATCTTCATCTTTGTTCCTCTGCCTTCATCTAGTTTACTCTAATCAACTCTTATTTTTTCATTCAACTCTTATTTCTTTATTCTCCCATCTCTTAATTCTGGTTTTACATTTCCTCAATGCTACTCCTTTTGTAGCTCCTTGTTCATGTATATTTCCAATCTCAAAAGCCAACTAATAAGTTCTTGCTCAACAAAATGAGCTTTTAAGTTAGCAAGAGCTGACAATCTTGGTATATCTTTCAAAAACTATGCTAGAATAAGTTGTACCTCTCAAATGAAAGAAGTACAAGCTTTATACTGAATATGTAAAATGTTTTGGACATATTATTAATGATCAAAGTATCTATCCTGATGTGGCCAAATTAAATAAGATACAAGAATAGCATACTTTCAAAACCTACAATGAAATATATTTCAAAGGATTGGTTTCTGACTGTGTCTAGCCCTATTCTAAGCTTAGTCTAATAATATGCCTGCTTGGCCTGGGCTATGCCTTTTCATCTTCTAGCAGTCACTCTTAATGAGTTATTTGCATGAACCTTACTTAGCATTAGTTATTGTTAGTCATACTCCATTATACTGGGGCCTGATTAGTTAAACAGTATTAATAATAGCACAGCTACCAATGTAGTATATAAAGGCAGCTTGTAAATAGAATATCTCTAGAGTGAACACTTTGAATCAATTATAAACTTTTTAGCATTATCCAATTGCTTGATTAGCCTTGCTAATCTTTTATTTAACTCTTGCTTGCCTCTATGCCTGCTTGACTCTCAGTGCTTGCTAGCTTTGTAAAAGGAGTTCCACAGATGTTAAGCATTCTCCTTACAATATAGCACTTATGAGGCTGATAAAATATATAGCAATTTTTTGCCTAATACATCTGTATATATTAGGCTAATTTTGCTATTATAAAGAAATTATTAAATCATGGAGCTAAAAGTATCTTGCAGTTGTTTAACTATGCACCACAGTCAGTGATTCTAAAAGAGTAATGCTAGTGCTCTTAAGCATATAATAATGCATAGCTTTTCTTTTTTAGATTTTCTATGTTTAGATTAGCTCAGCACTAATAGAAGCTCATTGATTCTATTTTTTGCATTAGTATTAAATTCTGGTTGCTTTTTTGTTATAACCCCACCACACTCTTTTAAGTAGAGCTACATTAATTCCTCACTTTTTTCTTTTCTAATTTCTGACATCACTAATCTAATTACCAATCACTAAACTTCTTCAGATAGGATATGATGCATTTGTAAATCCTGCACAAGCTTTAGCATCCTAAAACTATTATCAAAGCATTTTTAACATTCTGAGCCACTACTCACATAATTACTCTGCAAAATATGTCTTTTACATGATTGCTTACTGCCTAATCTTGCTGCTGCTCAATTACCTCTAGCATATAATTATTTTTAACACTTAAAACATTTCATAAGTACTTAGAGAAGGCTTCAGTAGTTGGTACAGTAATCTTGCTATTTACAATAATTGCTCCAATTTTATTTAGCTTTTTTTTGCTCTCTCTGCATCTCTCTGTTTCTACTCCAATCATTTCCAAATTAATTTTTTTTCTCTCTCTTGACTTTTTTATCTCATTTCATCTCATTCTCATTTTCTGACTCTTTTTAATTCATTTCAATTCCTCAAGTTTCTGTTTCATTCTGCTCAATACTCTACTTGACTCTAATTGACTCTGACTTCTGAATTCATCTAGCTTATAATTTCTTTCTTCATTTTGTTACTTCTCTTATTCTTTTTGTTTCTACTCTATTTAATTAATTGTATTTTTTCTAACTCTATCTCCTTTTCTTTTCATATCTGTCTCAGTTTCTATTCTCTTCCTCTTCATTTTTATCTACTTCATCTCAACTCACTTTCTTTATTTTAACTCTATACTACTTTCCTCTTATTTTATATTACTTGTTTTTCTTTCTTTCTTCTAATTTTCATTGTTTATATCTGATTTCCCTACTTTATCTATTATTTCCTAACTTTTCTTTCATTTTCTATATTTAAAACTCTGGTGCCTATTTCTGGCATTCAATTTCTTGCTCCATGTGAGTCTTTCTTCTTAGTAGGACTTGCTTAATAGAGTGAGCCTCCAAGTTAGCAGAATCTAATATTTTTGTTGCTTAAATTTTTATAGTCTATAATTGTGTAAGTGCATTAAAATAAAATGAGATTGCTAGACTTTCATTGTTTTATCTTATACTAACAGTGAATTTATTATCTCTTTTCAACTGAAAATTAACTATTCTCAATTAGCTTTATATATACTAGCACTATGCTTTATTAGCCTATGTATATAAATGTTTAAGATTTTGAATTGTAAGCAAATTTTTGATGCTCTTAATAAAATGCCTTCAAGAGTCAGGTTTTTCTATTTCTTTCTCTTCCTTCTTTAGATACCTCTTTGTTTCTTTTTTTAATTTTAATTTTTAAACTTTTTATAGCATTTACAATAAATCATGAAGCACCTTTTTGCAGCTACTATTTTCATTATTGAGTTTACTGATATTAAATAAGTAATTGCTGATTTTTATTATTTTTAATATTTAAACCTTTTATTTAAGTCTTTGCTAATAGATTCATTCAATAGTAAAACTGTTTTGCTAGTTCTTTTACTTTTAAAAATTTTCTTTTTCTAGCTTAAAGAAGCCAGATGTTAAAATATTTATTTGTATTACTAAATTAAGTTAAAAATATAATCTGTGTCATTTATTTCTCTGGTATTTTTTATTAATGTTAATTTCTCAAGTGAAGATTACTTTAGACTTTTATTTCTCTTAGTTTGTAGCATTTCTACTCATATTTTTTTCTATCCACCACTTTTACTAACTGGCTTACTTTAAACTTTGTATTGCTTCTAATGCTTTTAAGTAGTTAGGTCACAAGTTCCTTTATCCTCTTAATTTTTTTATTATTCCTTGCAATATTTACATTTAATAGTTGTATGCCAAAAATATAAAGGCAAACTTCATTTACAAGCATTAAAAGATAGAGGCCATAATGGCTCAGCTAGTACTATTGTAGTCTTTAAGGAGTTATATAATTTTCAAGTGGGAAGAGTCTAGATTTAAACTATGCCTGTATAGAAAATACTTTAATTACTATGTAGATTATTTCAATACTACTGAAAATCATTACTTGCACTATTGTAATTGGAAAGCTTTGTAGATTAAGCTTAAATGAGTTTATTAATGCAAAGATTATTATAGTGGCATGATAAAGCACTATTACCATTATACTTCTGCTAGTTTAGAAAATAAAATTAGTTGCCTTGTAGAGAAACTAAAAGATTACAAGATTGTAAACTAATTAAACTAACTTAGATAAGCTGTTTTAAAGTACTATATTAGGCTTAAACTGAAGCAAATTATAAAATAACAATCTGAGTGCAGGCTAAGCTGATTATTCAAGCTTGTAACTAATAAATGAGGAAGTAACTAAGTAAAGTACATGGAGAGTCAGCATGCTAAAATCTTAAAAGAAGAAATAGTCCAAATGCATGAATTAGCTAAATATAATAAAAAGTTAATTTAATTACTAATAATGTAAAGGTGAAGGAGAAAGCAGTGCCAAATATTTGCAAATATCTGTAGCTTAATTTGTTAAAACTATAAAAATACTGTAGAGTAAATACCATACAATTACTTATATATTTTAGCCTTAAAATTAAAGCTTAAAAGAGAGGATAACAAAAAGTATAAAAAGTTTGTAGTAAATTGTTAGCTATTTATAATCATTTGCAGTTTTTAAATTAAGTAATTAATTTAGTTTACTACTACTAGTATGACTATGAGGATATTTTATAATAAGGTGCTTCATTTTGCAGCAAACAATATCATTATTTATAATTGATATATTGTTAGTAGCTTTTCTTAAACTTTTTAAATATTTAATTTTTGTTTTATCTCTTTAAAATCTACTAGCTAAATTGTTTATAATAAAAAAACTCTTGGCATAAATATAATGTAATATAGCAAAGTGAAATAGAAGATTTAATAAATAATTAAAAGTAATATTTATACTTAAAACACATTGCTAATGCTTAGTAAGTCATTTTAGTATTTAATGTTATAGCATAAGTTGTAAATTCTAGCTAATATATATAAAAACTAAGAACAATATTTAAAATATAAATATTGATGAATTTGCCATTACTACAAACTAAAACAAATGAATGTTTAGTAATCACATTTAATTTCAACATGCAAAAAACTTAAAGAAGAGAAGTAAGACATTATGACATATCTGAGACTTCTGGCATTATTTGCTTAAATTACTAATTGTGGCACATAACATATAAATTGCAAAATACTTTTAATATTATAAATTAGTAACTTTTTTATGAAGATAAAACAATACTTCACTAAAACTAAATAAAAAAGATATATTATAATAGTGGTAGGATAGCAATAGACTTTGATATATGTAGTACAATGATTTAAAAGCAATTAATGGGATAAAATGTAGCATATATGCTAGAAAAAGAGAAAAAATAATTAAGAAGCAGAAAGACAGGCATGGAAAATGTATTTTTAAAGGGTGTTAAGGGCATAATAAGTTGAACTATTATTTTTAAGTTATAGCAATCAAATTTTGCTAAATGATGAACTTACAATTTAAATAATTGTTATATATAGTAGTGAAGTACTAATATATAGTAGTAATTACAATTTTGTAATATTAAAATAAATAGTATAAAGTGTATATAAAAATAAATTGACTCAAATAAATCTATCCATTAAGTATAGAGCCTCACAGCTTATCACTCATTTTAACTTATAAGCATTAATACAATTTTTTTTATTTGCTCAACCTTTGTTTTATTTAATGCTTTTTGCTTATAACTTGTTATTGCTATTAAAAAACCATTCTTTTAAAAGTCTTTTACTTTATATTTTCTTTTAACTTTCATGCTTTTTTATTTTGATTTATTTACATTCTTGCTGCTTTTACTAAACTTCTCATTAGCTGAACTATAAAAATAATCTTTTTAATTAATTGGGCTATAAGCACTGGCTTCTTTATAAATTATGGGGCCCAGTTCTATTTTTGCAAACCTTTAAGAAAAGTAATTCAATTTACATAGCTTTATGATTTAGTAATTATGTAATTGTAATTGTAATATAACACAACTGCAAAATTAGTTACATTAGTTATATTGTGTGATATTAGTGTAATAAATGTCACATTATAATATAACACATAATCTAACTTCTGATTATTTTCTACTAACTAGCAGAGTAGCTCTTAATTTAGATTTTTCTTTATTAAATTAGCACTTTACTACTTGTACTTATTATATATTTATTAATATACTTATCTCTTTCTACCAGCTATGTGACTAAGCCACAGCCTCTAAATGTTATTTTTATAGTTGTAGCTGACATTTCTATTTCTATTCTTTTTAACTATATTTATAGAAGTTATTTATAAATCTCACCTTATTTTATATTTTTTATGATTTTGCTTGCTATTTGCTAAAGTCACTAACAACTTAGCTGGTTTTTAAGTCTTTTCTCAATTTATCTAAAGGTCTCACACCTACTTTTAGTAGTTTTACTTTATAGTCATTATCTTCACTATTATTACTATAGAAATGATTATTTTTATTACTGAAAATTTCTCTTTTAAAATGGTTATATGCAATTTAACACAATATTATGAAACTATATTAAAGTGAGTATTATACAAGTAATCTTCTTCAATATGTAGTTGGAAGATTAGTAATCTATTAAAAATGTTGTATTGCCCATTATTATTATGCATTATCTTAGAATGTTCTCCTAATAAATTTATTTATAATTCCTCATTCATTGAGTAAGGGGCTTTTAATTTTAGCACTTGCTTTGAATTCCAAGCTAATACATCAATGACAATGGTGGTGCTAAATTGAGGATTGTAGAAAATAAGCAAAGATGTATTTTAACTATATTTATCTACATACTAATTCCTAATTAAAAGTTATATCTAATTACTATAGCTCTTAAAATAACTAGTTCATACTGATAGACTCAATTATATAGATCCAAATTATTTATAGTGATTTCATAAGCTAAAAATTGTTATTTTTTAAATTGAAAGATATTACTTAAATCTTCAGAGTAAGATTGCATTAATTATAGTAGAAATTCTAACTTTTTATACTTAGTATCTTCAAGTTGATAGAGTTTTTCTTGCAATGCTTCTTTTATTTATAGCTGGTATATTTTTTCTTCTGCATTAGGAATTTCAAAGACCTATTATGTGCCTTTTTTTATTCTTTATTTTTTCTTTTTCTAATTATTTTATTAGGTGGAGCTGGCATTCTAATTTAGCCACTTAGTCTTTTTGACAAGCTTTTTGTTCTTTGATTTGTGCAATTATTTCTTTGTTTGCTTCATTTTCAATTTTGTTAGTGGCATTATTTTCAGTATTCAGCTCATATTTTGAATTATTTTTATTTTCTGACTTGAAAACCTCTGCCTGAGCCCACTGCTCTTTATATGCAGCCAGTAGCTATCTTTGCACTGCAAAATCCAGCTCATCCTCATTTTCCACATTCAGTTGTTCCCACTCTCAAGAATCCATTATTTTGCCCTTATAATATGAGGTACCTTCTCCTAAGTTTGTTTCAAGTCCTGATTCTAAGTTTAGAATTTTATTGCAATTGTTAACTAGTTCTTGCTTTTTGATACTCAAAATTTTTTAAGCTTTTTCAATAATATCTAACTGTTTCTAAGTTAATATAGAGCCTGTCCTATTTCCATGCTTCATATACTTTCAGTGATTTTTGAAGTTCTTGTTTAGCACTACAGTGCTATCCCATATTTTGCATAACACATAATATTAATATAATATTTGTGTGATATGTAATTAAATATGTGACATATGATGTGACAATTACTTAATGTGACTGCTTAACACCTTAATCAAGTTAAGTAAGGTAGAGGCTGGATCTAAACATTAAATTATAAAAAACAAGACTTTAATCAAGCAAAGTCAGACTAAAGCTAAATTTAAGCATTAAATTTTGATTAATAAGGCTTTAACTGAGCAAAGTGAAGTTGAAACTGCAATAAAACATTGTATTTTGAAAAACAAAGCTTTAATTAAGGAAAGCAAGGTTGAAGCTAGATTCAAACATTAAGTTATGAAAAATAAGGCCTCAACTGAGCAAAGCAAGGTTGAGGCTGAATCCAAGCATTAAATTCTGAAAAACAAGGCCTTAATCAAGCAAAGTGAAGTTGAGGCTAGATCTAAGCATTGAATCCTGAAAAACAAGGCTTTAACTAAGTGAAGCAAGGTTGAGGTTGGATCTAAACATGGCATTTTAAAAAACAAGGCCTTAACTAAGCAAAGCAAGGTTGAGCTAGATCTAAGCATTGAATAATGAATACAAGGCTCTAACCATGCAAAGTGAGGTTGAGCCAGATCTAAGCAAAGCTATGATTCATGCTGAAGGCATGAGTCATAGCTCATATATATATATATATATATTGGACTTCCACTAGACACAACCCTCAATTAATTACATCAGACTGAGGGATACATTATGTAACATATTATTACACACACATTGACTGGACTGTAAAATAATTTTCCACATTGTTCTTAGATACAGTCAATCTAGTTAATTACATTGAACTGAGGGAATAATCTTACACATTGTTTTTAAGTACAGTCTGATTTCTAACATAGTCAGCCTTATGTAATTTTTGATCAGCACCTCAATTTTCCCAGGAGTTGTCATGTATATTGTAGTCAACGTTACTATCTGCGACCCGTTACGCAGAGTGGGAGGATGCTCTAGGCTGCCAGTTATTTCCATAGCGAGGACTCAACCGCTACAACATAGGAGCTGCTAAAATGTGCTCATTAATCACTGGTAAAACTCATGCCAATTATAGCCCACAAACACTAACAGTATACCTACTCTACTTGGGCCTCCCATCCCTTCGAGTTGTGGAGAAGGGCTGCTGGGCAAATTTCGTTTGCTTGAAGTATGGTTGTATCGAAACCCACTTCGCAATCAATGCGTTGACTGGATGAGGCTTTTAATCTCTTTGTGGATTCCCAAGAGATTTGCGTGTGCTCAATGTCTTCTTCCTAAGGCAAATCCGGACGTTGATGTTTCAGCTTCTCATTGCGTAGTCCAAGGTTGATAAAAATGGTAGAACTACCTTGGAAAGGGAAAGAACTGCCTTGAAAAGGGAAAGAACTGCCTTGAAAAGGGAAAGAACTGCCTTGAAAAGGGAAAGAACTGCCTTGAAAAGGGAAAGAACTGCCTTGAAAAGGGAAAGAACTGCCTTGAAAAGGGAAAGACTCACCACTTCGAAAAGGCAAAAGCGTGTCATAGCACGATCGATATAATAAGGACCGCCATGTCAGCTCATGTGTAAGGTTACTCTTCGGGCCGATATAGTGGTCAGTCCATATGGAGCCCCTGTATTTCTGACCAGATTTAGGAGATCATGGAGCCGAGAAGACCAGAGTCTTCCGAAAATGAACAGATATTTGTCATACCGGCGTAGTGACCCCGAGAGATTTGGTAAACAAGGATTATAACATATGACAGGGTGTAAAATGTAGTGAAGTGCGGAGATCGACTAAATTGTTTGACATTTATTTGACATCATCGAATCGGAAAAGATGTTGCGATGTTTCCAAGACGACGACAAAACAGCGCTTAAGGAGATGTGAATGTCCCTGGCACCTCTTGATCTCCATACCATTACGTCAATATGTATAGCGATATGATGCGGTCAAATAGGAGCTACGAGATACAAATATTCTTGACGAAATAGAAAGTTCTGTAACGTACGTATATATGAGTGTATGTGTTTTACCGATGCCAATGAGTAAGATACTAAAAAGCGAGAGTAATGTGAACATGTACGAGTGGATCGAGGTAACTTGTAGAAGAAGCATATCAAAAGAACGAGAAAACACTCCACAGCACATACAACAAGCCGACAATGCTCATATTTGAAACTGACACGCGTAAATTGATTGCACCGCTGCTTAAAGGTGCTGCAAGTCCAATAGTCTGATTTAGGCAATTGAAAAGGGTTGTGTCCGTGTTTGAGGGTATCGCTGAATCAGGAGCCCCTTCGTTAGCATACACCGCAGAATTGTTATATCCATCCAGCGTCAGCGCAACCGAACTGGCTCTATAATACTGGATAACCTGTTCAGGCGTCGGATAGCCATTGAACTCGGAAGGAGATGACGAGCTTCTAGCAGCGTTGAAGTAAGATGAGCAATTTGACAAGATGTCAGAAATGAGGGCGTCGATGGTGGTGTTGTCGGATACGATGCGGAATGTATTGTTGTTGTTACTGTTGGCTGATTGGAAGGAGGCAACAGCCATTGCGCCGCCTGGCCGGCTAGAGTTGTCAGGGAGACCGTACTTAGAAAGTGCGTAAGGGTAATTGATTCAAACGAAGACTATTGAAGCTCACCTCATTATTGTGAAGATAGGCCGCGGTTCCTATCCCCGCCGCGCTTCCCCAAACTACAGGCCAAAAGTAAAAGGGGAACCCGCGGCCTGCAACACCGGCACCCGTGATACCAGGATATCCACTGCCGTACAACCTGGAGATAAATTAGTCTTGTAGCAAGAAAAGACCTTTGCTAGAGCGCTACCGTGTGCCAAAGACTTGATTTCTTGTGCCGCCACCCGCCATGCGCCCCGAGAATAACTGACCAGCTGGTATTGCAGCCGGAGTACCACCTCCTGAGCCGTAGGACTTTGCAGATATCATCTTTCCACCTGAGCTGATGCTGGGAGATGCCTTGGACGATCCCGAGGAGCCTTTTCCACCGCTTGAGCCACTGGAACCCTTGCCACCCGAGCCGCTAGAGCCACCCCGACCACTGCCGCCACCTTTACCACCGCCACCACCACCACCTTTTCGTCTCTCGAGGCGCCTTGAACGTTCGCTAGGCGTAATGAGTGGGACGAACATGAGTTAAACAAAAGAGGAAAAACTTAGGTACCAAGCCCATGATGACATATATATTGTGCCACAATCGAGTGATCGATTGCTGTGCAAATCCTCTGCGGGACAACGAGGAGACGCAGCATTACACTGCAAAAAAAGAATTATATACACGCTTTTTGAGAGAGATAAGAAGATGAATGCACACTTGCAAGTAGCAATTACATCATCAATCGGCACTATCTAGCCGGTAACGGCTTCGGCATGAGTTGATCTCCTACTGTCCGTGGATTGGAACATTGCCACGTGCAAGTCAAAATGACCCATGCCAAGAACTTTCACTGGATGCAGGAAACAATGTTCTTCTGCAAAACAATCTGAAAACACAGTAAAAACAATCAAATTGATTTCAAGATCTTATTTGAATGTTTTTGTCAAAACAATGAAAGAATTATTGTAGCCAATGAAAAGACCTTCCATAGGAAAGGTCAAACTGAGAAGACTTGATGATTACATAAGTCTTGTCATGTGACTCCAGGACTGACCAATCAGATCAGAATATTTTTTCTATGGTTTTGACAAAAATATTCAAATAAAATTTTGAAATCAATTAGATTATTTTTACTCTGTTTTTACATTGCTTTGCAAAAGAGCATTCTTCCCTGCACCCAGTGTTTTGGACATCTTGAATATCGGTTCTGCCTTGTGCGCCTGGAACTGACTGGTCGCTGGGGTATCCATCATCACGTATCATGCTGACAAGTGCGCTCAGTCAAGCCCGGACTAGGATATCAAGTCCTTACCTGTCGGAGAGCAGTCGTAGCTAAGGCCAATGCCTCGAGGTGCCCGTGGGCGATGACAATTACCTAGCACACCATTGTCACGATACATATGATTGCTCTACGTACGATACAGTAGTCGTCGGTACATCTTTTTAAGCAAGTCTATCTAATTTCTCTGGTATGCCTAGTGTCATTCTAACTACGAGTTAACTACAGTACATTTTGGTTTTCAAGGTCTTGACGTGTCGCGTTACGAATCGCAAGCTATCACCGATGACTTGATATAAAAAAGGGACTAGAGAATTTCCGAGTGGTCCTGGGACTTAACGGTGTAAATAGTCACTCGTAGTCGACAATTCATTAGATGCAGCGGCATTAAATACAAGGGTTGAGGGACTGGACGAGTTGAGCGAGTCCTCGAATATTCGGGGTCACGGAAGTTAAGCATGAGCCTGCTTATCATTATGCTTGCCACTCTACAGTCAAAGATAAGAGATATAAACGTCAGTTCACTGGAAATATAGACGTACACGTTGGCAAGAGTTGCTGTAGCACCTCGTTGGTAATTCTGGAAGACTGGTCACCTTAATGAACTTGAGCTATATCCAGGTAGTATTTACAGGTAAAGTCTATCCGGGAAGTCGGTTAACAAGCATAGGGAAGAGTCAAGAATACGCATGCACTGACATGAAAAGTTATGACAGTCACGAGTTCAATGATTGCAATGATTCTATAATACATCAGTACCTCATTGATAAAACTGACCGTATGACCGATACTCACCCAAAGTATAATGCTCCTAGAGTAGATAGCATTTGAGTTCTGAATAAAGTTTCCACATAGAAAGCATACCGTCACGTAGAAGAACTGTGAATACAGATTTGCGAACCCTGTCGCCCCGTCCCCACGATTTATACACGGTCATAATAAAAAATAACATGTCGAACATAAGCATTGCAATCCACGCATTGGCAACAGCTGGCCATTATTGATCAGTCATAAATCAATATTCAAACCATTAGTGAAGCAACAAACCAGTTGCCCTGGTCAGCGACTTTAATTAATTGATTTTACTAACTCTATTGCACGACTCACTCATGATGATCTAGTGGCCGAATACAACTTATTTGTGGATCGACAGAAATGTTACTGGTCTCATGTCCAGCAATGACGGACCACTGACAGGACAACTGAGAGATATAAACTTTATGATAAACGGAAGAATCAATACTAACCATGGCAAAAATAACAGCTGCAATCGCACATGCACAGAGAAACAGAAGCACGCGCAAGTTTCGGTCATACAGTGCATATGTTCGTATCATAAAGAGTACTCGTAGAATAACACGTCAATGATTGGTTCGGAGGCAGATAATAGACTTACTTCCGATGATAATTTGACTGACCACTATGAAATATTGATGGTAGATAGCTAACAAAGTGCATCTGGTGAACGGAACTTCAAGTGAATGTTAGGGTACAATGATGTAAAACCTCACGTCTACGATGCCCAGCTAAGTACACAAGATAAGAAAATGCAGATGCGAAGTACCTTGACCTGAAGTGCCCAAAAGTCTATAATAAACGCAGGAATATGGCCAAAGAGATTCAAGTAGCGATTGAGGTAAAAGAAGACAGAGGTCCACGAGAGAGATCGCGTGGACCAAAATCGGTCAATTTCGGCACGTAGAGTCAACGAATAATCATAGTAAAGTAGAACTGCCAGCGTATGTCTGAAAATGAGCAGAGGTCGTGAAGGACAGTACTGCTTACAATATGAGACGAGATCGATGTACCTGTTACTAATTCTGCAAGAATAATCAGAAAGCGTGGACAAGGCAGACAGTAGTCATACAATTGCGATCGGTTAAACGCTGCGGCGTCGTCAAACATTGGTCTGTTTGAACAAGCCGTTCGTTGTCTGCCTTATGACCATTTTCCGTGACTGGTATATCAATCCATCCTGTGCGACTTAGAATAGCTTGAAGCTTATCGTGTCATGATGTGACGATCATATCGCTTATCGTCTATCCTTTCAACCGTTTTTGGAACCAGGAAATGGACGAACAACACTAGCGGCAGATAATCCATGTAGCATTGACTTGAGTGTTTCCTTTGTGAAGTGTACATAAAAACATACCAGAACAGCCCCATCTGATTTGAGATATTAGATATCGTAACAATTCACAAAGGTATATAAGACTACTGGATCAACATTTTGTCATTCAATTGTGAAGCAGCATATCTGAACCGTGAGAGATCATGAATTGATTATCATTGTCGTTGCAATCAAGGTGCCGTCTCCACTGCTTCTCCATCTGCCATCCTTAAACAGCTGTCTCTTTGCTGATGGGCTTGCTTTAATCATAACAGTTTCAAGAATATAAGAATATCTGAGGATCATCATGTTACAAATTTCCATTGCCGAATAAGCCACCGTATGTTGTACCTGATACTAATCTCGTTACATATTCATAACGGTGTGGCCATTGTAGATGCTTGATGAATAGAGCAGGACATTGGATATACAACGTGCATCATGATAGTAATGTACACCCTCATTTGATTAACACAGAAATAAGGGTACGACATTTACTTACAAACGTTGATTGCATCACATAACTTCCTTAGGTAATAAATTAACTTTCTCCATGTTGATATTAGTACAGAATTGAGTTCATTATCGCGAAACTGAGGCACATCATTAGTTCCTCAAAGGACAGCATGTTTGCAAACATTTTAAAGATACAGCTGACAGATGAGGGTTTGACAAATGTTGATTTCTGTCATGCACTTCTTGATTGTTGTTAGATACACTGACCCCTCAACACAAAACATCATATATTACACAAGCACTTCCTTTTTCCTCAAGTAGAGTGGTCTTGCAATTGGTATTTGCTAGTCTTTGTGAACAAAACTTATTTCTACTTATTTATTTAGTCCCACATGAACCAGGTCCTCTCAGTTGATCACATTATTTTGTGTGACTGAAGTTGAGCTTACTCTGACATGCTTCATTATAAATGTAACCTAGGAAGATACAATAATGCAAGTTTTGCTAAGATTTGCTATTATAACACAGTCTTAGCAATGAAGAGGATAAATATAAATGAGATAATGTAATCTCGCTCTAAGTGTGCCCAACAGAACAGTACAACCAAAAGGCAGAATAACTGAACAGATATCTATTCAGCTATGGCACACTATATATGTAGCCTTACAGAGATGCTGTAAGCCATGCTTACAGATAGTTGGGCACTATACTATATGTGAGAGGTGAAGCTGGACAGATTTTCAGAGAGCACTAAGGGCATTGAGATAGTACAGATCATGCTGGATGTGTATTCTGCTCAATCAAGCCCGAATAAGTCCTAACCTAATCGGAGCGCAGTCGTCACTGAGGCCTCTATGCGAGTTAACGATACGCCTTCCAAGGGCATAAATTATTCATGGACTGCCACAGTCATTATGCTTCCTCAATTAATCAACCAAGTGATGAATCCAGAAATAGACAGCGCTTTCAATCTCCCCAACCAACAAGAAAGTCTGGCTCGAACTTATGACATTCAATTTTGCCATGTATTTACAATCGATGAGTTGTGATTCAGAATTGGAATTGTTGGGCGGCGATTCTATACAGAACTCGAATTTGAAAAATAGATGCGTTCTTTTCTCTTTATAGATGTAGGAGAGATAAAGCAAGGAAGTTTTAGAGAAGTCTCATCTGGTGATTGCCGCGAGCACGTAGAATTCCACGGAAGGCGGCACAAAGTTTAACGGCTGGCAGCGCCCACGAAAGTCTACTGATACCCGAGCTTTTGACCGACGCTGGTACGATGCCTCCATTGAACCCTTCACACCACAAGCTATCCTCTCCAATAGCTATCCGGGTTGAAACTCGAAGATGGGTCCATGTCGACAGTGTTCACAATTCCCACGGCCCGTCCACTTTCAGTACCGTCGAGTCACCATCAGAGTCACACCATCCCCACCTTTCACTACCGCAGTCAACGACGAGGTGGCCCTCTTTGTCAATGATGTCGCTCCCCCGCTCTGACTATGACCCACGAAGGGTTTTCGTGAACCCATTCCCTGAAATTTCGCTCGGGAAACATCGTCGTATTGTTGGTGTTTACCTGGCTGGAGCATTGGTAAGCCCGATAATAATAGAGGCACAAAATTGATTTTAAAGGATGAGTACCAAGTTTGCATTGGCTAATTGGACATTTCTGGATGCTGCTGTCTTATCTGCTCATGCGCATGCTCCATGGGGTCAACCCGAAACACCTCCACCTGTGCATGTCACATTCGTCGATTGGATACCAGGCATATGTTCTCTGCTGGGATATTTAACCATCAACCTCATTGACAAGGATCGCGTGCGTGGAGATGAGGGTTTTGGAGACTCGCGGGCTGTGTGGACAGCGAGATTATTCTTATTCATTGGGTTTGCGCTCATGGCTGGCGGGCTGGCAGGCAGCGTGGTACGTTAACGGACTCTCAACTCGTTCGACTACAAGCTTACACTCCTTCAGACTGTTTTGATCCTGAAGTATATCCTTAGCGGATATACTGAACAATTCACTTATTATGGATACGCCAATGTCTCACAAAGTGTTGCGCTCATGTTATCTGCCATTGTACTTTGGATTGCTCAGAGTGGTAGCAATGAGTACGAGTATAACCTTACTTTATGACATCAAGCGAACACTTGACTGTCTCTTTGTACTTACCAATTGATATTTCAGGACATGATGAATGTAAACATGACATTTTTAGAATTGATGATATTCCTTTATGTATCAGCTTTCGTATCCGTCCTGCCATTTCCCAGTCCAACTAGGTGCTACTGAAAAGCTTTTCCTCGAATGTCGATGAATGCAAATTATAACAGCGGTAATAGTACATTTTCTATTCGTACATCATTGTACTAAACTTTCAATATATCCTAGGACTCTGTTCCTCCTCGTGTACTTCAAATTCTAAGATCAAGTGGTGGCCACCTTGGTTCTCGAACCATCTTGTTACTTTATCAGTCTGCGTGTCCAAAGAGGCACTAGGTACGTACAATATTGACTACGACAGGTTGGTGGTGCCACGAAGGATCCTCTTCTCCCAGAAACAGCGTCGCCACTGGCTGGAACCCATGTTGAGCATAAAACCTTGCATTTGCGGTGTTCGACGATTGAAGCCATGCAGACTGGCCGGCCCAGTCAGCCTGGGTAGACGCTTATGAGTATATCTACCAGCTCCCTCATATCTTAGCCCTTGGTCCTTACCATCGTCGCCACCCTCCCCAGGAGGGCGCCACCATAACCGCGCTTGCGCATTGCGGCATCCGTCCATAAGTTGTCGATCAACCACATCTTCTCGACGCGACTTCCGAACGCGCGTACCACCGCATCTTGCATCTTGTTGTCTGCCTCAGCCCGTCGCTAAGTGAGTAAGCTTTCGGCCATGTATTATCGATATAACGGTTCCCTGACTTACCCGCTTCTCCATCTCACTCATTCTGCTATAGCGATATTTGAGAAGCGCAGTAAACAGGCGCCGCACGAGATCAATTACGGGATCTCTTTTGGGCTGAGCAAAGCCATCTCTTGGAGGCGTACTGTCCTTTCCACGGCGTGTTATGAGAATGTGTTCCGCATTCCTTTAGCACTGAACTGCCCTACGCACCAGACGACGTTTGCTCCTCCTCCTCTCACTGTCAGCACCCTCTTCGTCCGGATCCATAAGATAAGCTCCAATGAACTTGAGAGTCGGTCCAACATCACCTCTTCGCGAGTTCGTTCACGCTCCTACAGCTTGGTCAGGTCTCGCACTGCAGGCAAAAGGTACTGTGACAAGAATTGCCATACGTTGCGGATGTAACGCAAAATTGGGTCATTCTCAAAGGATCTTTGGAAGTTCTTTGCGGCGCGGAGGATATCATCTATAAGTTACTCTTTCACGTTATCCACGATTGAAGATACATCGACTTGAAAGAAACGGACCACATTCCAAAGGAGTGACTATTATAGGTTCTATAAAACCAGGCTGAGGTCTTTTGGCTGTGCTATTTCGAGCCAAATCGCTAGACACTTGAATCTGCATGGTCTCCAAGTGTTTGGAAGCGAATGGTTGCAGGTGAAGCGGAGGGAGAGGGTCCGCAGTTATTACCTGTATTATATGTCTGCGGATAATTCCTACTGCGGATTGCACGTAAGGTATGGAACTTTGCATGATCAATATATATTATTGGCCATGGTGTGATGGTGCACCTTCGGCTCCTGTGTGGATGATTATTTCGGGGACATTTTTAAAACTGCCGTGCTGTGGCGTTCATTCTGACAACTTTTGCGGACAGAATGATAGTGTGAATGGCATCAGGGAACCGTATATCTAAGCTTATCACTCTTTGCATCTCCGCAGCCTTCGGCATCACACCATACTTCAGCGGGGTACACAATCAAATCACGGCTCGTGGCGGGTAAGATAGTAATATAATTAACGCATAATGTGTAGACACTTACTAAGTAGCACACGACACAGAATCCCGGCTCTTGTTTACAATGGAAAGACATGGCCGAATGTCCCGATGCAAATGGAGATGAGTCTCTCCTGCCACCTGGTGGAGACCTGATGCCCATTGCACATCTTTATGCTGCGTATTATACCGTCCATCTTGACCTTATCTGCCTACACGATATTTGTGTTTACTGTTTGTCATTCAGTGAAACTCTTCTGTCATGTGCCATTGCTCTTCAGGAGACACGCCACCTATAGCTGCGGCTCTAGAAGAGGGCAATGACGATCCGTCGTATTCGATCCCATCAAAAACTCCTGCGCTTCCGACAATTGAATGAAATAGTTCATTGATGTTTCTTCCAAACATTCTGAAAACCTATGAAATCATTTAAAAAAACCTGTTCAGAGTAGAATGAAAACAAACTTTGAAAGTGAGTTCTCAGTAGAGATATACAAACCGTCTCTATGACTTCGTAGCATATCCTCTGTTATTACCATATGAGACTTGACTCTTGTGTTTACAGAAACTTCGTCATTATGATAAAATGAGTATACATATTCAATGTTCGGAAATTGCACCTTTAATCATTTTGGAATTCGTTGCAAATCATGCCGAATTTCAAGAGTGGCGAGAACCCGGAATACCTTCCTTGATAAACGGACTTCAGCTTCCATCAATGCTTTACAAATACCTCTGATATTTGAATTCATAGGTCACTGGCATCTAACTCATTGATCTCTCAAGTTTTGCTTTGTTCTTGCTCGGTAAGGGATTCCACAAACATCCCGGCGGGAGGGTCGTTTTGTACGCGAAATGCAACAATGAGGGGCATGATTTCGACAAATTCGATGACTTTGTGACCTGTAACTGTCGAATCGATTGAATTGGGACCTTATAGATACGGCGCGGAAGATGTCGATTGGGCATTTCTGATAAAAAGAGGTGATGTGAGAAGTCCGTTGTCGTCCGGTTGACCCTTTGTTGATTCGATGTGAGAATTCGACATATGCAATGACAGTAGGTTCAAACAGGAATCTTTCAATATACGCTTCCTTTGCGAAGTCCTCAGATTGGATGTAATACATCCCTTTCAATCTGTCTTTGTGTTGAGATTAGTAAGTGGCGGGTCCCGGAGAAAGGACGAATGAAGAAAGGCTCAGGCCACACTATAATCTCCACATGTCATGGCTAAGAAGAGACATTCTTACGAAATAACGTCTCATGACAGAATAATATTCGTGATAGTTCGACATGTGCATTCAAGAAGGCATCATCCTGAATTGTGCCGCCTTCTCGATAGCAGGAATTCCCTCCCAGCGATCCTTCACGAATACTGCAGCGAACCAATCAATGATTTGTCGCAATGACTCCAACAAACGAGGAAGATCTTACACTCAGTGCTGACCGGAATTTTGGCAAAGTCTTTGAAATTTCCAGTTTGGATTGCCTGAGCTTCTCCGAAAGCTGCAGATTTGTGGGAGATTGCGCTCCCACAGCTGCTACAGAAGATACGGGACACTGATGCGGCAATGAGCACAATGTAACTCTGTAGTCAATAGATGAGGGTTCGCACCGATGTTACCACTAGGAGCTTTTATATCGAAGGATTTAACCGGCCCGTCGATAGTGATACTTTTTTGCGGGGCAAGGATGTTGGTGCTGAAGGCGCTGCCACTGGTTTGCTTGCAGTCTAAGCAGTGACATACAATCTGACAGAAAAACTTCAGCGACAGTTGTAGGTAAATGTAGATGGCGGTACCTGATCAGTGTGCTCAGAATTGACGGTGATTGTAGTCTGGCCGCAGAGACAGGCTCCTTCGAAAGGCATGGTAGAAAGCAGTGTGTTTGATATCCTGGTGAACGCGACCCATGAGCTTTTTGTACTCTGGACACAGGACCAGCAGACTGAGAAAATCAATGTCTCCGAGCGTTGCACTCCCAGGTCTTGGTTGATTTTACAGCGAATCCAGACCCACGGACCCACGAGTGTGTGTATCTTGAGACAGATTGGCTCATATGACTGGTCACCGGTCAAGTGCTGAACAACGGCTGTTTCATCCGATCCGCACGCGATTCATCGAGTTGCTCTTTCATGTGAATCTGATCAACTAGTGTGAATGAGTGAACAAAGGGTGCCGACGTGTTCACCTTGCTAGTCTCGCGAGAATACAAGTACAATCAAGACATTCTTACGATTTTATGCTCACGACTTGGCATTCGACTTTCAAGAAAGATACGCTTCGATGTGTTTGGCGACCCCAATAGGATGATTTGCATGAGCTATCTAACTGCAGGTCTTTCGCATTTGAGGGCCAAAGTCACGATGCTTTGTCACTGAAAGTAACTCGAGTCACATTGTTCTATTCAGCTATTGTTTTTCAACCCATGAAGGCAAATAGATTCTTCCTTCGCGTGAGCAAACAGCTCATTACTAGACTTTCTGTTAGATTGCTGTGGAAGGCTGCTGTCATGGAGAATTGGATGCCATTTATAGTCACATCGCCCAACTGGAACGAAGAAATGGCTATAAAGTCGACCTTTTGCTCATCTGTGGCGATTTTCAAGCTATAAGGAACTTCTCTGACCTTTACACTATGTCTTGTCCAACCAAGTATCGAGAAATAAGAGATTTCCATCGGTATTTCGGGGTTTCTAATTTCCTAGCCGGAGCTCACTTAGCTGTCGGTCTTAACAGGTACTATTCAGGCGCCAAGAAAGCCCCTATCCCCACTATAGTCATCGGAGGAAATCACGAAGCATCAAACCATCTGTGGGAACTGTGCGTTATCACGAAATGTGACAATATATTTCTTCAGCATCACTTATTTTTTGGTCAGATACCATGGTGGCTGGCTCGCGCCCAATCTGTACTTCCTTGGTTATGCAGGAAGTGTCATCGTCAACGGCTTGCGTATCTCAGGTATTTCAGGTATTTACAACGAAAATAATTATCATAGAGGTGTGTTCTCGGAAGCTCAGCCAAAGTCGTTGTCTAAACTCTTCGAACCTTCCTAGGATACAATCACAAACTACCTTATGATTCTTATGCGATGAGGGGTATTTATCATGTCCGCGAATATTGCATTCGCAAGTTGTCTCTCGTGTGTTTCCCATGCCCTCCTTGTGATGAACCTTATCGTTGTAAAGCTGCCACAACCTGACATCTTCATATCCCATGATTGGCCCAAAACAATCGAGCAACACGGGAATGTAAAAGGGCTCATCAAAAACAAGAAATATCTAAAGTCAGATATTGAATCCGGAAATCTGGGTTCTCCGCCTTTAATGAGCTTGCTTAAGACGCTCAAACCTAAACGGTGGTTCGCAGCTCATATGCATACTCGATTTGAAGCCAAAGTCGTTCACAAGTCCGCGGTTGAAGTAGCCAAGCCGGATGAAGTCACGATTGAGGCTGATTCTTCTCATAGTGAGGCGGAAAAGGAGACGGGTGCCACCTCTTCAAAGCCAGAAACTGGGACCCAGATATCTGACGCTCCTTCTACGACAAAATTCCTTGCCCTGGACAAGTGCCGTCCACGTCGGAAGTTTCTCGAAGTTAGTCTACATTTTCATCTTCTTGACTTCAACCTGATTTGTACAGGTACTCGACATTCCCTCTCCGGCTTTTGACGCTGTGAAGCAATCTATCCGCCGCCCAAAACCAGAGATCTCGTTCGATCCCCACTGGCTTGCCATTACACGCGCGTTCCAACCCATGCTTTCCGTAGGAGAGGAGCAAGTACCCCTTCCGCATGAATCCGAGGCCCGCGCTAGCGTTGAGCGGGAGCTCCGATGGGTAAATGAAAACATTCCAAAAAAGCTCAAAGACCGCTGGGCTGTGAAAGGCTGCCAGAAGTTTGTGGAAACCGCGTTTACATTATCGCCAAAACAAAGCGGGAGGATGAAGCCTGACACTCCGGCTCGTGAGTGCTCTCTGCATTTGAAACGTATAAATATCATCAACGGCGTGCCTAAAACCAGCCTTGTCATACACGAATCCGCAGACGGTGGCGTTTTGTGATTTGCTAGAAATCCCAAACAAGATCAATCACTCGTCAACACGCAAAAAAGACGACGAAATAGAGATTTCGCAACCACCATCCTAGTTGGTCTTTCCTCTTTTCACGTCTATATCGGGCCTCATCGACATTTGTCATGCGCGCTCTCTGACCGACAGTCCTAAGATTCAAGCAAATCTCGTGGTATCTATCTTTTCTTTCATACTGTACACTTAATTCCAGATTCATTACCTCCTTTACAGGACAACACATCGACCAGTAGTTTTGGGTCTATGCAAAGGCATTATAGTACCGCTGTTGGTCGCCGACGACACTCTCTTCCTCGCTCCGTTGTTTGTAGAGGATCAGCTGGTCTAAGGTGGTTCCTACACCTGATACTTTGAGCAAGGTGTTGACCCTGTTGAACGTTCCAACTCGCGCAATGCTTCCTTAGGGACCAAACCGACGGAGACGATATCCTAATAGCAATTTAAGATATCTCCCTACTTAATCTATTGCAACCCAACTTATATTACATCACCTTCTCATTCTTACTCGATTGAGCAGATCTGCATTTCAATCGGACACTTTATTACACAAATACTTCTCCCGATTCCTTTCTTGCGGGATAGTCCTCAAATAAGTCAACGTTCAAAGTCAATAACCCAATAGTCGACCAATGAAAGGCCTACTGAATTGGTGCGAGCAGTAGAATAAGACGACAAGACGAAACATGTCAGTATGTATTGTCATACATGTAGAAAAGCCTGTACATGTATTGTTCATACTTTCTTGGAAACACGCCCCCGAACATTTCCCAGCATGTTGCAGCTGATTAGCAACAATCTGTCGAGGGTGGGGGACTTGAAAGGTGACTATGAAAGAGAACGGAGAGACTGCGTGACGAGAACGTTACCGACGATTAGATGAAGGCGCAGTTTATGGTTATATAATCCATGCCACGTTGAGCTTGTCTGACTATCTTTGAATTAGCCGCTGGACCTGTGTACGTTGAAAAGTTGCCGGGAATTTCTAGCTGATGGTTTAAAACAGGTCTATGAAGAAATTGCATATTCCCCTTGAGATCCAGTATGCGATTATAGACGAAATCTATCATGATTCAATGGACTCTTTGAAGAAGCACAGGGTACTCAGTCAATGTTGTCTCGTCTCTCCCGGCTGGTTTTTGCATGCTCGTCATCTGATGTTTTCTAGTCGTATTTTTCCAATCGCATACGGTCTGAAAACATCACAGTTTATCAAGTTTCTTCGGTCACCTCATTCCAACATCAAAAATCATGTTCACAACGTCAGAATTAAAGGGCCAGAACTGTTTTGCGGGAGACCTTTTGGATTTGGCAGCACGAAGGACTATCATGGATTGAATGCATTTATTGCAGCCGCTTTGCCATATTTGCATAAAATTCGCAAACTCGAGTTTTGCAACTTCATTTGGGATCGTTTGACTGAACGTGTCAGGGAGGGACTTGAGCATCTGTCGCAAGTAGTGTCCCTGAGATGGTCCGCAGTCACTTTCGAAGCTATGACGTGGCCAGACGTCCTGTTGATCTCGTCAAGAATTTCCCCACACCTCGAGGACCTTGATTTAAATCTAAACTTCTTCCATTGTGACGTCAATTCCCAGTTGGTCCCCCTTCCGACATTACCCACAATATTTCCTCATCTGCGTACTCTTCGTATAGAAGCGTCATCTAGGACTGCGCCGCTTCTATCAAGGGATGGGTTTGCTACACTGACCACTCTCCAAAAGTTAGAAGTTGGTCCGGACAGTAAAGATGCGCTGCATTTATTCTGCAGTATTGTCCAATTGGTTCCTCACATTCGACATCTTATTATTGATATATGTTTCTTCTTTTTCTATGGTGATCCAGGTACGTTTGACCAGTGACCAATTATGATGGCACTGACTCGGTTCTAGTGCCTTTCCCGCTGTCTTTACAAAAGAACATACACTTAATGACCTTAGAATTAAAGTCAACGATCGAAGTACCAAGAGACACTCGTTGGCTGTCTCGCATCCTCTCCACCGCTACAACTCCGACCCTTGATGTTCATCTCCGATGCGGTCATTGGTATCAGCTAGACATCGATCTCTCGCCTCTAGAAAGAAGCTTGTCTGGTGACAAGTCAAAAACGCGAAGGTTGCATCTCAAACGGGCCACTTTAGCTTTTCCTTCTTGGTTTGATTATAAGGAACAGTTACTTCCAGATCTATTTAAATGCGGGAAACTCTTTTGGTAGATGATTAGAATCATATCGTTAAAGATAGAGTATAGATCTCAAAAATTTGCACTGTTGTCGCACAACAACTACCCAAGTGGAGGCTGCTTACAAGTGCAGTGCAAGGAGTCGCAATTCAGACCAACTTCTCGGTCACACAACGTATCTCCCTTGGATCGTGTTTTCAAAGACCTTCATCGCTGAGGACGGTGCCAAATTTATATATTGCGTATTTGACTGAGTGTGTGCAGTTTCACAGATTTCCAGCTTTTCGGTGAGCTAGAAAAGTGAACGTGACGTTCCAGTATATCACGTGCCGAGAAGGGAAACAAGCCGCAGTCCAAACCTTGCGTCAACTGCCACCCTTCCCAGTTGGCCTCCATAGCTTCGCATGGCGGCCGACGAACTTACGGGTGAGAAGACGGATGCGATAGACTGGAAGGATTTACGAAGGCGGAGCCTTCTTCCAGGAGGCTTTGGGGCAAGCCGAGTCCAAATCTGGTGGGTCTCCATTACATTTTTCAATAAAAGAACGTTGTAATCTATTTATGCCTTGGCAGGCCTAGCATCCTCGGTGTGTGCTTAAGGTCCGAAAATCAGGCTGTAGAAGACAATGTACATCACGAACACTGCGATGAACGTCAGATTCGCCTAGATACAGACCGTAGCTTCGTTCTTTATCCAGTAGGTGAAACGGCATTGCCTGCCACGGTCAGACATCTGGTTTGTCGCTGATTTTGGAACATACTAGACACTTCCATGGACGATAAAGAACAAATGCAGGAAAAACTTAATAAGCTTTTGGTCTCCGTATTTCGACGACATCCCAACTTAAATTACTTTCAGGTAGTGATTCCACGGAATATGTGATCGAGGAGTAGCATCTAAACTTATGTCCAGGGATACCATGATATTGTATCGGTGCTGTATTTGACCCTGCCGGAAGAACTGCAGCTCGCGTGCGTGGAAAAAATTAGTTTACACCGGGTTCGAGATTCGATGGGTGCAACTTTGGAACCTGTCCTTGGTCTTTTGAGGTGAGCGATCCGCTTTCTCTGTTAATTTTTCTTGTGTTCACACACAGGCAGAGTGACCAAGAACCTTTTACGACTTGCCGATTCAGAATATGCCAGGCGGCTGGAGTGGTGCGTTGTCACATCATGTGTCGCTTGTGATCTAAAAACCCTTTCAGCTCATCACAACTTCCCTTTTACGCCCTTTCCAATCTTTTGACTCTGTTCTCGCATGACGTTCCAACACTACACCTCATACAACACGTTTTCGACTATATACTCTGTCGGCCGCCCATTATCATTGTGTATCTTGTTACAGTGGTACGAGAATGCCCTATTCTGAATCCGTTGTGCTAATGGTTAGGGCTAGATCATTCTCTCTAGGAAGGAAGTCTTGCAGCAGTTAGAGAACGAAGGAGATGAAGATATAGGGATGGCGCACTCCATACTGAGCACCCTGCCATTTATGAGAGACGAAGAGAAACCAGAGGGTGCAGAAGTAGAGGATGAGCATGATGAGTGTGTTGGAAAAAAAGGTCAGGAGGTGAAAGGCGAGGCGGAACTAGAGCCTACAGTGCAAAACCAGGAAATCGTCGAGGATATTTGTTCGACTACTGGGACGACGACGGACCTCCATGCATCTGAGCCGATGATACCCTTGTTTAAGGAGGAGCCGCTGGATGAGAAGTTTTCTCTATCACCACCGGTCACTTCCCGCCCCTCAACACCCCTTAATCGTGCAGACTTACTTCCTCCGATCCAGCTCACCTCGCTGCTCGTTCAATCTGATGATCTCTACGCTCGATATCCCCCAACCCACCCCGATCTTTCTCTCTCAAGTATCATGGGCCCTCAAAGCGTCGTATACACCTGGAGCGAATCATTTTCTGCGCTTCCTACTGATACAGAGGCCGAAGCCATGGTTCTCCACCCAGGACTCATCGTATACCCTTACTTCGGGGATGACGTCGTGGAGGAATCAGGAGACAACGAAGAGTGGGAAGAGAAGCCTGGAACTGGGAAGTCGAAGCGTCAACAAGTCAGGGGCAAGTTCCGTGGAAAGATCAAGGAAAAATTGAAGCGCTTGCGTCGAGGTCGGGTAGACCAGACCACTGGGATGGTTGCGGGTGCAGTGATCGTACTTGGTGTCGCTTTGGCAGTGTATGGTGTGAAAATGCGTGATAAGAATCCTGGAGCCGCGATAGCTTATTTGGATAGTCATGGACGGGATTGGAAGAAGATTGTAGCGTGTGCTGGGGGCGCGGTTTTGGGTGTGACAGAAAAAGTCGTCAATCGTCTGTCAGCCTCAGCTTCTAGTCTGCAGTAATTGCCAGAGCCGTATAGGTCAACTACCTTCCTCAGAAATGCGGTTTGACAAGAGTAATTGCAAGTCATACGGCACTTCAGAAAGACATGGTAAAATCAAAAAATCAACTGTGCAACTAGACCTTCCTCTGCCACGTGCATTGAACGCATTTCCACCTCGTCCTCTTGAGATACTTCCTCCTCTCGCCCTCGATGTGCCACTGCCTCTCAAGCCCGCGGAAGTTGCGTCCTCATCGTTTGCTGTTGTTGAGGTTAATGCGCTACTAGGTGATTCGACATGCTGTTGTTCCGCAGCCTGCGCACTCTTGTAGGCTCTTTTAGCAGCTTCTAATGGTCTCTGTCTCAATTCAAATACATCAGAGTCAACCTGAATGGACTCACGAATCTGGAGTTGCGCGGCAGAAAATTCTTCCTTGGAAAATACCATGAGCTCGTCTTCAACTCGCTTGATTTTCCTGTCCTTTTTGATTGAGCAATGAGGATAGAGCAGGATCCGTTGAACTTGCTTGTTCTGCTTGGTCAGGAGGTTGAAAAAGCCAGGAAAGACATCAAGCAGCATAGCGTGCTGTGTGCCAGGCTTATTTCTTTCTTCGATTGCTCCTTCGCTTTGCCGATGGCATGCGATATGTATGGAGCTGACGATTGCTGAATGACTATTTCTTCCTTGTTTATTATTTATTAGGAGGTTGACCGTACCGAAGTTTCTGTTCAGTGATGCACATACGCCAAATTTGTACATAATTCTACATAAAATGGCAGTTGTCTTCAACGGGCGCCACTGGTACCATATGTATCTGGTCAAGCTTGAAGTCTTGGAGACTAATACGAAGCCATTCGAGGGAAGATTCTTATCGGAGTAGCCATGGGCCAATTTGTTCCCGATTGTGGGTGCTACCTCAATCACGATCTGTTTACGGTGTTTGGCTGTTTTTCAAATGTTCCTCTACTACTGTAAAAACTATAACAGGAGATTACTAGACCAGTGTTCAAGTAATCTTTGGTGAAAAGATTGGTGACGTTGTACTTTATGTGAATGTAGCAAATGCATATTTTATCAGATTGTATAAATCCTATAAGGAAGTGATACTTAATATAAACATGCTTTATACAGGAGTCTTCTAAAAGGTTGATTGCAGCATTGTTGTTGCATTGTATAGGTGTTACTTATGATACTACCTCAGCATGGCCAAAAGCCTTCAGTAGTGGTGACTACAGCCAAATGCATTCTTGTGCACTCTTAAAAGTAGCCATATACTATGCTTTGCATGATGAGATCATAACAGTTTTTTGTTTGTGTGCAGTTCACAAAATAGCAACAGATCTAAGACTTCAAGCATAGCCACCAATGCCTTGCTTTATGTTGAGGCAGTTAGCCTAATTGGAATTTGTAAGGCTGACAAGATTGACACTTTGTTTTGCTCTGCCAAGTACAAGTTTTCCTGGACCTCTTGGAGCAAATGAGTCAGTCCACTGCCAGTTAAAATTAATGGACAGTTAGAATACAAAGTGGAAAAGGTAATAGATTCCTGCATTTTCCAAGACAAAGTTCACTATCTGGTTCAATAGCTGGGTTACAGCTCCTAGGACAATACAACACCCCACAACCATAAACAAATCAATAAATATACATACAAATGGCTTTCAAACCTCTTAACTTATATTTCTTACATATTCTGGTTTTCTCTCCTCTGGTTTCCTTTCTTCTCTTTCTTCTTCTTCTTTTTTTTCACCTCACCTACCTTGACTTGACTTTGCTTGCATGGCAAAGCCCAGTTAGGTCAATCATCCCCATCTGCCCTCTCTCTACCTCTATTGTAACATTAATATTCTCTTCATTCCACTCTAATGTCTTTACAACCCCCAATGCATCCCTCAAATCCCTTTACTGCTCAAATAGAATGTTCTTGGGTAATGAAAAACCTTGAACAATATTGGTGACCATCTGCTTCAAGGAGCAGGCTAGCAAGAATAAAAAACATCAATGAGTTTCTTCAACATCCTGCATTACTGCTAACTCTTCCTGTTATCTCTGCAGGCAATTAGTACCAAGAACAAATCTGGTTTAGACCTGTCTGCACAAGACTACAAGCTATAATAATGCTGTTAGGAGCTTTTAGTGATGACAAATTTCACTAGAGCTTTTCACATTGCATACATTGAACTGAGAATACCAACAAGATTTATAAAACCTGCTTATTAAGTGTTCACTTTGTTACTTTTGACATTTCTGTCAGGCTTCATCACTTCTAGTGCTTTCTGTCTGCAGCTTGTTGCAGCCAACATTTATGTTTATAACTTTTTCTTGACTATGCTTACAGAGGTCATCTACAAACTTCACTACTTGTTTTACACTTTTTATTTGCTTTTTATTTGCTAAGGTCACAAATGTTCTAGCACCCTATTCAAGCAGTACTACCTTTTTAGTGCAGTAACCTATTCAAGCAGCACTAAAGAGCACTTCACCAACATCACTGCTAATGACTACATCTGCTAACTAACACATTAATACAAGCAGACATCTATGCATGCTGAGCCTGCTCAATTGCTCTCACCCTCTCCATCCACCATTGTCTGCAGTAAGCAGCAGTTGTGCCACCACCACCATCATACCACTTTTGCATTTGCTGAGAATTTATCTAGACTCCTCTGCTATATAGCCTAGCACTTGACTATTTACTTGATCTACTTATTTACCTCTACTATACTTTGATAGAGTTTCATTATGCTTGGTGCATTATAGAAAACACATATTAATTACAGAGTCACTTTGAATCTGTAACATTTTCTTCAACAACTTTCTACAAACACATTGCAATCCTAGTGTGTATTCATCAACATAATGACCACTCAAATTGCAAATTTATTATTTAGCAAAATTTTGTTGATAAGGCTCAAGAATATAGATTGAACTTACTATGCCCCTAGCACCTTCCAAGAATATATTTGTCTCTGTCCTTTCATCTTTCAATCATTCTTTTTCTTAATCCAAAGTTGTTGCACTATACATGTCAAAGTTCATTGCTGCCTGTCACAACCTATTCACACTCTGCAGGGATCAACCAACTTGAACCACTTCCAAATATTTCCAAACATGTTTACATGACTCTGGTTTATATTTCCACATGCAACTTACTCCTTATTTCTGACTAAAACAGGTCAAACCTGAAAAATTAAAGATGTTCAAAAAACTGTCCCAATGAGTGAATATTTTAAAATGGCTATTGCTCCATCAATTTTGATCTTAATTACATAAACCTAGATCCATTTTGTAGCTAAAATGCCATAGTATTTTACATGACTTAGTCAGGATTTTAAGTACTTCCCATCCTTCATGCCAATGTCATCATTCAAAAAGTATGAAACATTGAAACAGGTTTTCTAAGCCACTGTACATGACTAGCAAGCATGATACCAAACTTGTTACTTTTAATACCTTGCTTATTCCTTTATATTTCTAGTATACTTTGTCTGCAGCTTGCTGTTGCAGCTTGCTGTTGCAGCTAACATTTACATTTACACTCTTCAATTGATAATGCTTACAGAGGTTGCTTATTTTCTTTACACTTTCAACAACTTCACATTGATACACTAAGGCCACTAATGTCCTAGCACTCTATCCAAGCAGCACTACTTCTTTAGCAAAGCAACTTATCCAAGCAGCACTAAAGAGCAACCCACAAACATTACTGCCAATGACTACATCTGCTAACCCCACTCAGCAGTATAAGCAGATGACCATGCATGCTGAGTTTGGCCAACAGCTCTCTCTATCACCATCCATTGCCACATGCAATTGACAGCAACCAAATCACCACCACCACCACCACACCACCTTTGAGTCTTCTAGAACTTATTCAGACTCCCTTGCTACATTAGTTTAGTGCCTGACTATCTTCATGAGCTAATTAGTTTTATCTTTACTTTATCAAACATATTGCTTTCTTGGTATATACTCATGGATTTGGAGTTGACCACAAGAAGCTTCTAAAACAGGATACTACCAGAGATTTGGAACTAACTCAGACTTCATCTGCAGAGTCAATAAGCAGCTACTACAACATTACCTTTGATTACAGGACTTCAGTCATCCAATTACTCAACACCTTTGCACATTTCTGAACTCAATCAAACTCTTGTAGAGTGGTTGAAGGAACTTGGAATAAGTTTGAAGCAAAAGACTGATTTGAAGGAAGAGTGTTGTAAATCTGTAATTGTCCACAATGGATTCAAGGACTAAAATTTTTTCACTTAATAGGATCTGAAAAACACAATATTAAGCCATATACAAAAAAGGAGAAGGAAAAACTGTCAGAAGACCAGTTTCAGACTATGTCCAACCCTATTCCAAGCTTAGTCTGATGACATGCTTTTTTCTTTTAGCACATCTGAATGACTCCTCAGCCCATCCTGTCCTCTTCTGTCTGCTAGTAGTCAGCCTTGATGAGTCATATGCATGGATCTTACTCAGCATCAATTATTGTTACTCATACTCCTTTATATACCAGGGCCTGCTTAGTAAACAGTATTAGTCATAGCACAGCCACCAATGTAGTATATATAGGCAGTCTGTGGAAAGAATATCCCCAGGCTGAACAATAGCAGTGTGCTTTTGGCTTATCTACTGAACCAACTATAAGCTTCTCTAGTGACATCTGACCCTTTGTTAGCTTTGTCTGTCCCTTGCCCAACTCTTGCCTGCCATTATGCTTGCTCAACTCTCACTTGTCACTTGCATTGCCAACTCTGTAGAAGAAGTGCTGCAGTCATCAAGTGTTTCCCTTATGGAAACCAATATTTACCAGGCAAGAGAATGTAACATTGAAGCAGCAAATTGAGATTCTGGATTGACAAGGCCAAATGTCTACAAGCTTTCCAAAGAAAGAGTGGAGCTCAACTTGGATTTTACTGGAGAAGCAATGCAAGCATGGATAATAACAGTCTTGTATCAGAAAGGGATACATAATTGGAATATGAAGCTTAAACATGAATGACACTATATTCTGCCACTGCAAGACAACTTAACTGCTCATCCCCCCAGATGATCTCACAAACATTGCTATCAAAAACTTCAAACCCTGATGTCCAGCCAGCTGATAACAGCATAATTCCTTGCTTTAAAGCTAAAGAATGTCCTACTTTGTAAACTGTGCCATTGATTGCTATGATAGTTATGTCTCTCCTGGTCATATTAATGATTTAAATATTCTTAAGGCCTTGCAGATAGAATATACTGCATGGAAGGAGGTCAACATGACAACTGTTTAAAACTGTTGGAAAAAGGCTATTATTCTGCCTGACAGCCTTCTTAAACCATCCATCAATGATTCTGCTTCTGCTCCATCTGTCCCCATCTGATTCCTTCTTGATGCTGAATCCGCAAAACCCATCAATGCAGCTGATGCTGAAATTCAAAAGGCCTTATCTTATCTTGAAGAACATGGTGTCTTACAGCACAATAACCAAATGAATCTCAATGAGCTGCTTAATCCTATTAATGAAGACAAAATGGATTGAGAAAGATATCTTTTTAGCAGTGGTAGAAAATCATGAGGCAGAACAGGACAGGGAGAAGAAGGGCTGGATGATGAAGTGATTGGTGAGAAGCCATTAGACCAAGAAAAACTCAATGCAGCTTCAACTATCCTCAAGTATGTATCTGATTGTGGATGAGCCATATGCCCACCAGTTAGAAGGCATTCTTACAAGCTTTGGACGTCAAACACACCGTGAGGAATCCCGGTCCCTTCGGGCGCCAGGAAACAAAAGGAAACAATCGGACGGCGACACCACGTGAATATTTGTCAGCGGTCCGTCGCTGTCGTGCCACTTTAAGCAGTTTTTGACCGCGCTTGGACCAGGCAACGATAGCACGTCCATGCTGTAAAACGGTTCGTTTATCAGTGATTCACCTGCAACACAACTAAGTCTACTCGTTGCAGCTGATTAATTTGAAGATCGACTGACGCGAACAATTCTACCTTATTTGTGATCTGGAATCGCAAATCCCAGTGATGACCACTGTCGATACCGAACTGCCTTGTCCGTCCTTGAATCCTTCTGTAAACGCTATACCAGCTGACTGTCGCCCTGGCTTGCTCTTAGCATTACATCCTGATTCACCGGGTGCGGTCTCGAAAGTATATCCTCTATTGACGTATTTCTTATTGTTGTCTGTGCAGGAACCACAACTACCGTCTTCTCACAGTCTCTAAGTGAGCTCTACAGCATCCCTCTCTGACTACCATTTACACCATATACACCGTCCAGCCCGCCCAGAACGCTGTCCGATTCTATCAATGTGTCTCGACGTTTCCCGGTCGTCTTCCGCGTTTCCCTCTCCTTCGTCATCGCTTGTCCTGCCGCCTGGCAACCATGATTTTGCGATACCTCCACCCTCTGGCTGTTCGATGCCCAAAGGCAGCATTGTAACTGACATGAATGAGAGCCCGAGTGGCATGGCGAATGGAAACGAGAACATGAGTGGGAAGGACCGGGAAACCTCCGTGGCCCTGGAGCCTCATGGAATAGAAGTACCTTCGTCCCCTTCCTCTATTGTGTTTGAGTCACAAGTGACTCCGATCCCGTTGGCAATCCTACCTTCTCAGAGGCCGACGCCCACTCTGCAGCAGTTGGTTGCCGACGCTAACACTCCGACCACACTTTCAACTGCACCAGTCTCTGCTTCTCCCACACCCTCACCAATCAAAATACCCTCCCCGCTTCCATCACCCCCTCCGGTTATTAATCCCATCACAAACAATCCTCTCACACCGAACCGACCAGCACCCCCTTCTCCTGCCGCATCTCGTCGCGTCTCCTCCGTGTCCACATTCTCCAATCGATCTCCCGCCCCCTCAACGTCCACCACCGTCTCCCGCGCCAACTCCGTTCAGCGTTCCTCGCGTCTCTCCGCAAATACCAGCGCCTACACGTCCGCAGCGGCGTCTGCGGCGGTCATAGTCCATGTCCAGAACTCCAAGCCGCGCGTCTTGATACGCATCCGTGATTTTGCGTTCGACAAGGCCGATGAGCGTTTCTGTGGCGCCGGCGCCCTTGTTCCACGTGCGAATCACTTGGCGGTCTTGCATAGGAAACTCGCAGGACTGCCGGAAGACGAAGATGAGGAGACGAGTGGGAGCGAGGCCGATGGGGAGGACTTCGATGTTGCATGGGACAAGCTTAGGGTTGGCTGGTCTGTCAATGGGTGGGGAAAGTCCTCGGCAATCGAGAATGGGCCGAGTAAAGAGGAGATGGATTTGAATTTTGGGGGTGCGACGGAGGCGGACTATGAGGACTATGAGGATGATGGGCTGGAAGCTCATGAGGAGCTGCTGTATCCTGGAGTTTATCGGGCGGTCTATGCGTTTGAGCCGGAAGGAACAGCGGAGATGGCGTTGATAGAAAATCAGGTCGTGCGTGTTGTTGGGAGGGGCGGGGGTGTCGGGTGGGCAGTTGTAATTGATGAAAGCGCAGGGTTGAATGAGAACGGGGAGCCGAGGCATGCGCTGGTGCCCGAGAGCTATCTGGAGGCCGTTCGATTGGATTGGGAAGAAGACGAGGCTACGTGATTCGTCGTTTTGGTTTTGGTGTTGTTGCGCGTACTTATCCCTTCTTGGACTTGTTTATCCCACTCGTCTCACTTCTGTTCCCCATCCAGTGTCGTCTTACACGCCATACCACATACATATCATACCTCTCCGCATCATATTGTCTTGTATTGTCCTCATCCACAGTTCTTGTTCGCCGATCGCTCACTCTCTTTGTCTGTGTGTGTCAGAGTGTTTGGACCATTGCCAGTTCACATCTAAGATAATCTCTCTAGATTGTGACTTTATGTTTTCTGTACATCATATTGCATTCACTCTCTCGATAGCCACATGTAACTTGAAAATTGCCCAAGACTACGGAGTGCATGCCTCCATCTTTCAAAGCCGTTAGATGCATTTGGTTCAAGGCTATTGAGATGTCTTGAGCTGTCCTAGTGTGCGGACCATTTCTTTCTCTTACTTCTTCCCAACCTGTGGATGACACTCTCCCTGACGAGCAAGACCACGACGAGAGCGTACGCATTGCCGTCAAGGCTCTGGGCAACATGAGGAGCAGGGTCCACAGAGCTGATAGTCAGCATTTCTAGTTCTTCTCGCTATCGTTAACGCCTTTTTTTTATTAACGCTTGTTTGAAAGGACCGGTATATTGGAGATCAATTCACATGCCCGGTATGGGCTGTTGCACAGCACGTGTGCCCAACTAGTCTTGAAGCTATCAGCCGGCCCAGCCAGACCTTAATAGATGGCTTGGTAATGGCTTTAGCCTGGCTCATGATAATGGAAAGCATGATCCAGCAGCTCAGGCTAGTTACTCCTGTTTTTCCCTTCCTTTCTCCAACTTTTCTGCCACAACCTTCCCATGTAATCTAATTTTATTTCTTTCCTTTTATATCTTACCACTTTGTTTCCCAGTTTTGCTTTTTCCTGCTCTAATTTCTCCAAATCTTACTCATTTTCCTCTGTTCAACTTTTTACTCTCTTTCTCTTATGTTATCTTCAGTTTTTCCTTATATAGTTGCTGATTGTCTTTTTTTTGTATTTACACTTTCTTGATGCTACTCTTTTTAATGTTTTCTTAGTGTGCATTTTCAGTTCTGAACTTTAATTAGTAGGTTTCTGCTTAACAGAGTGAGCCCCTGTGTTAAAAAACAAGTTTGTAGGTATGAAATGACATTCTAACAATTTCAAATGATTTTAAGCACTTGTAATTCAGCTTGAGCAAGGAGCATTGGGTTTTAATGTTTTTTAGTCAAGCCATACAAAGGAACTAATGGACTAATTTAGAAATTTCAATCACAGGTATTAACCTATATGTTAAGGAATCACCTTTTAAAAGTTCTTTACTTCATATTTCCTTCCAATTTCTATGCCTTTTCACCTCAATTTATCCACTTTTTTGCTGCTGTCATCAACTCCTCACTGACCAGACTGTAAACAAACTTCCTAATTAGTTGAGCTGTGGGAATTGGCTTTCTTATTGATTCTAAGGTCTAATTCTATTTTTGTCAGACTTTGAGAATTGGATTACTTTTGGCAAGAGCTCTATCACACAGCTTTATAACTTAGTGACCATGTAATTGTGACATGACTATGACCATGACTATGACCTTAGTCACATTAGTTATACTACATAATATAGCATGACAATATCACACATGATATTATATATGATAATCACATAACTTAACCTTGGACTATTGTCTCCTAACTGGCAGAGTGGCTTCTTAGACTTAATCTCTTTGGATCTTCCTCTGCTAGCTGTATAACTGAGCTATAGCCTTCAGAGGTTGCCTTTACAGCAGAACAAGTTTCTACATTTCAGTCTGGAAGCCCCCTTTA
>QLON01001353.1:0-15712 GCA_003313675.1 Termitomyces heimii
TAATTGGGCCCCAGTATGTAAAGGAGTATGACTAATAATAATCGATGCTGAATAAGGTCCATGCATATAACTCATCAAGGCTGACTACTACAAGATGGAAGGAAAAAGGGTGAGCTAAGTGGCTGGTCAGATCTGCTAGGAATAGGCATATTGTCAAACTAAGCTTGGAGTAGAGTTGGATGCAGTCCAAAGACCTGTCTCCTGATATCAGCCCCTCTTCTATGTTTATTGCCTTGACAAACAGTGTTACCTTCCCTGGGTTGGGTAAGAGCGTTGAGCAGTGTTAGTGCTGTGTGGTGCTGTGGGGATGCCTCAAGCATAATGCCCATAAGTGTAGTCAATGACTATAGGGGACAACAGAGCTAGAGTTGGAGTAGAGAGAGTCATAGGCAAGTTGGCAGGCAATGAAGGTGCTACCAAGACTGGCATAGGAGATGGATCATCCCAATCAGTGGGTTCTTCAAAATCCATGGTAGAGTCATGCATAGGAGCTATAAAAGGAAGAGGTGGTGCAAACAGAGTAGAAGGTTTTGAGGTGGACAAGGTGGGTTCCCTAGAAGGGGCTAGTGCAGCAACTACTAGCACAGTGTTGCCAGATTGCTGCTTCCATGGTGCATGCACACACTTCTTAGCAATGCACTTTCCAAAGACAACAAGGGCTTCACCAATCTGCTGGTCAGTGCCCCAGATAGTAACAAAATGTCAGCCTTCACCACTAGCCAAACCAACCGAAAAGGCAGCCAGCCGGGAGCTGAACAAGTTATGGACTTGTTTAAGGCCACACCCCTGATGCCCAACAATGTGTGCGACAAGAGAATCAGGGAGCTTAAGAGCACATTCATAACAAGGGACTTTACCATTGGTAGGGAGGAAGTCCTGAGCAAGGGGGATGGCCAGAGGAGTATTAGAAGTAGATCATGCAATCTGTTAAAGAGTATGAGAGGGAGTCATAGTAGGAGTTTGAGAGGACTTGGAGGGCTTAGAGTGGCCAGGAGGAGCAGAATGCTGAGCAACTGGAGCATTACTACACTTGGGAGTGGTTCGGGCAGCAGTGGCAATGACATATCCATTCTCCAGAGTAGCTAGTCTGCATTTGAGGGCAGCAAGTGTCAGCTGCATCTGCTGCATTAGAGAAAACCAGTCAGTGGTCCAGTGAGGCATTACAGCAGGGCTTATCCCAGAAACAGGAGGCATACCAAAGGCTAGGTTGGAGGAGCAAGTAGAGGAGACCACTATAGGAGTACAAGTTATGGGGGTAGAGGGAGACTAAGAGTTAGAGGACATAATAGGGAGTAAAGTTGGATACTGTAGGCTAAAAGGGCAGACAGTGTAGAAGGCTGAATAACCTGTAAGGGGAATGCTTGACATCTGCAAAACTCCTTCCACAGAGTCTGTGAGCACTAGTAACAAGTGAGAGTCAAGTGAGCTTAAAGGCAAGCAAGAGTCAGGCAAGGGACTGGCAAGGCTAACTAAGCAGTCGGATGTCACTAGACAGCTTACAGTAGGTTCGGTGTGTAAGCCAGGAGAATACTGCTATTGCTCAGCCTGGGGATATTCTATCCACAGGCTGCCTATATATACTACATTGGTGGCTGTGCTATTACTAATACTGTTTACTAATTGGGCCCTGGTATGTAAAGGAGTATGACTAATAATAATCAATGCTGAGTAAAATCCATGCATATGACTCATCAAGGCTGACTACTACAAGACGGAAGGAGAAAGGGTGGGCCAAGCAGCCAGTCAGATCTGCTAGGAATAGGTGTATTATTGGACTAAGCTCGGAGTAGAGTTGGACGCAGTCCGAAGACCTGTTCCTTGACAGTAGAAGCCTATAATATGCAGCTTTTTAGAAAGCTTTTTGAAGCTATTACAGAGTTAAGTATGACTCTCTATTGAGTCTATAATAACAAATACTAAGCCATCAACTTTAGCAATATTGATATTGATAATGCCTAAAAGTTACTGAGCACCAATAATAATAATGTCAACTTAGAGTAGCAGTAAAGATTAACATTTAGGCTCATTAATAAAAGTATTGGATAGGTTTCAAAAACTTAGCAAGGAGAAGTAGTAAGTGAAGTAATAAGTAAAATGCAGTAAAAAATAAGTGTTTAGCAGATTAAAGTTTAGAATAATGCTTTGTTATCTGTAGCTTGGCAAATTAGCAATAATAGTCACTAGCATAAGTTTAGTGCATGAATTCAAAGTACTACCTGAATAGTAGCAACAAAGTGGCAAGAGTCAAATAGTAAGAAAAATGAGCTTTTAACTCTAAGTAATGTCAAAAAAGAAAATCTATTTAATGGTTTACTAATTGATTAATTATTATGCATAGACCTTATTAATTTTTAGTCTAATTCATAGTAAACTACTTACTCTTTTTGACTTCATTATTTATTTCTTTTTATATTCTTACTAGAAATACTATACTTACTAAGCTAGTAAAGAAATTAAAAACATCACTGTGAAATATTTGTCAAACATTGACTAATCATTGTTGAGTTACTTAATTTGAGTATTATATAGTGTTGCAATCTAATCTATCCATTAATAAATAATTAGCAGTATAATTTTAAAAATTTTAAAGATAATGAACAGATTTGCTAATGTATTTATTACTATTAGTAATCATTGGTAATTGTTAGTCACTGCCTGTTGGCATAACTATTGCTATAATAGATAATTTATTCTATAACCTTCTAGCAGTAGCTATTCAGTTAGTTGCTAAGAAAACCAGTGCCAAATATAGCCAAACACTAGTAGGCCTAGTCCAAGGCTCATTAATGCCATTGATATTCTGTTACAAAACAAGGTCCTTATAAAATAAGTGAATTACACCTATATATATAGAGTGATTTATTTGAAATATTAGTTCTAGAGGCTGTCAATGTTAATGGATATCTATGTAGAAGTAAATAATAAGCAACAAGCAAGATGGACTTAATATAAAGTTCCTCCAGCTATTCCTCAATAAAATAATTGACATCAAATATTAGCAGATGACTGACTTTGCCTTCTTTATAAGCAATGTGAAAAGAGCACTAAAAATATCAATACAAAAGCTATGAACTTCTATTATTATATGAGTGAAGACTTATATTATAATTATCTCATAGCCTGTCAGAGGCTATAATTTATTGTAGAGTTGACTAATATAGATATAAGTAGTAAGGTGCTAACTTGGCAGAAGGAGATCCAAAGAAAACAAGTCTAAGGATTTACTCTGCTTATTGATAAAAAATATTCCAAGGTCAAGTCACATAACTGTCACATGTGATGTCACACTATAATGTTACTGTGTGACATTGTTGTGCAGTGTGACTGATGTGACTGATGTCATGGTTATAGTCATATTACAAGTCACATGGCTACTAGATTTTGGAGCCATGTAAATTGAATTACTTTTAATAAAGGCAGTAAAAAGTAGATAAATTAAAGTGAAAGAGCCTGGAAATTGAAAGAAAATATAGAGTAAAGGACCTTTAAAAGGGGGATTCCCTGACACTAACATTGCATTGGACATAAAGATGGAGGTGCACTCTAGAAGATCCAGTATTAAGTTAATCAATCCAGAAATAGTGGAAAATGAGGAAAGGCAGATCAGCTCCTGAACAACTGCATTCTGAGCACAGTCATGCTTTATCAATAAATGAACTATAGTCTTATAGTTTATTAAAAAAAAAAACAAAATAAAACAAAAAATGAGATTTCTCTCCTTTTTATTATAGACTATTAATTGGTCTAATAAAGAAGTGTAATGCAGTAGTGCCATCACACTTATTTTATTATTTTTTATAATTTTATATTTTTTATATGCATAAAGCACATGTAAATATTGTAATTATTAATTGCTTAGCAATAGCTAAGCAGTCTTGTTTTTTGTCTTAAACATACATAGAAGAATTCAAACTTTTAATGTATTTATTTTATATGCACTAAAGCAATACAAGCTCATAATTCTATTATACAAATTCATTAGGAATAATATACATGAAATATTTCTGCACATTATGTAGGTGCATATAAAAAAGTGTCAGCTAAAGGCACTATATAGAGATCTTTACATGGTGGACTAAATAGCAAAAATAGATGAGCTGGGTGAATGAAGAATAAATATAGCCATAAAACTGATTTATAGAGCATGGTTTCAGCAATAACTGAGCCTATAAGGTTGGATAATAGAAGTGGTCATTAATGATGGCAATGTTGAGCAAGGACTATAGAGCAAAATGATGTAAGATTAGATATTGTTGGAAAGTGCTGGTTAAAGCAAACCCAACAGTGCTGAAATCATGGCAAACTGTCTCACAAATCACAAAATAATGCCAATCTAAGTTTTGAAATAATAATGACAATGTTAGCAAGAAACTATTGCTTGGATTAGTGCAAACCTGAATATTACTAGAAAGTTCCAGTAAATGTGCATGCAATAGTGCAGTAATCAAGCATAATAATGCAGCAAATCTCAAGATATCAACAAATCAGTGATAAAGGGTAAAATCAACTATGATAGTGATATATCTGTCTCAATAATGAGATAAGATGAAGCTATTAATCATTAAAAAGTCTGAATAAAAATGGACTTCTGCTGAAAACTGTGGGCAAATGACATAGCCAGAACTGCCTTAAAAAGCCCTCTCCATATCATGTTAGATTAGCCTTATCAGTGGCTTAGGTGTTGAGAAATCAGCTTATCAGTATTTTGATCTAATGCATACCCAAATCAATCATGTGATTATAATCAGGTGACATGTGCATCCAAGTTAGTCATGTGATTATAATCATGTGACTATGCTCAGGTTTCCGGAGATTAGGTGACTTATCTTAAGGAAAGCATTATATCTTGACAATAAAATGGGCATATCTCAGTGGGAATGCATGTGAACCCCTACATATTGAGTATTGTTTTGATTGCCTGATCAATTTGCACACAATAGAAGTTGTCCAAAGGCATTCTGTGGTAAACTGATAGAGGGATCAGTGATTTGATGGGAAAAGCTAAATTTAGTTGTTGAGGAAAATTGAGCAGGTGTCAGTAAAATGCTTATATCTTGATCAGAATGCCACAAAACCCTATTGTGTTTGGTATTGCCAGAAAGGTTTGATCAATCTGCACCTGATAAAACAAATTTAAAGGCATTTAAAAAAGAATTGAGGGAGATATTAATGATTTATGGAATTGGAGCACTGAAAAGATTGGAGGACCCTCTCTTGGCTAGGAAAATTTATACCAAGTCTCTTGGGACCAGAAAATAGAGGACCAATAACTGGAAAGTGACTCAGAATAACCAGAAAATGTTACATATCACAGTGAGGGAAAATAACATAAATAGAGGGGGATTCTGTAACATTCAGCAGGTTGCTGATTGCCCATACTCAAAATCCCCAAGGAGTGGATATATTAGGCCCAAGGCAATATTATACTTCAGATCAATAGTTTAATATGCTTTTTGGACCTTTTTTTGGTGTGACTAAAGTTGCATTGACTGAAAAATCAATAAACTCTATTACCCACCTATATATTTTATAAAAGTACTCTGTGAAGTGTAATTTAGCCCCAGAACTTAGTGAAAGCTGGTTCATTTGTGATTGCCTCTATTCAGAATAATCCAAATAATCTAATTTCACATCAATAAGTGGAGAATTAGAATTGAGGGGCCATTCAGGTGTGGACAGACTCTGAATAATGAATAGATGATGGTCCAAAAGGAATTAAAGGAAACCATGAGCCCAATCCCAAGATATTGTTCAATGAATCATTTTGCAAAATATTTCCAACTCTTATTCAAGTCTCTTCTAATTCTTTCACCAATGAGGAGATGTAAAAATTAGTCAAAAAGCATTTGAGGAGTGCTTAGTGAGAGGTCCAGATGTTGTAAGAAGAATGCTTGACATCTGTGGAACTCCTTCCACAAAGCCAACAATGCAAGTGACAGGCAAGAATCAAGCAAGCATGAGAGCAGGAAAGAGTCAGGCAAGGGACAAGTAAGGCTAATAGAGGGTTAGACATTGCTAGATAAGCTTACAGTCAGTTTAGTGTGTAGGCTAAAAGAACACTGCTATTATTCAGCTTGAGGATATTCTATCCACAAGCTGCCTATATATACTACATTGGTGGCTGTGCTATTACTAATACTGTTTACTAATTGAGCCCTGATATGTAATGGAGTATAACTAACAATAATCAATGCTGAGTAAGGTCCATGCATATGACTCATCAAGGCTGACTACTATGAGACAGAAGAGGAAAGGGTGGGCTGAGCAGCCAGTCAGATCTGCTAGAAGTAGGCATATCATCAGACTAAGCTCAGAATAGGGTTGGACATGGTCCAGAAACTGGTTCCCTGACAGATGTAAAAGAAAAGCAGAGTGTAGTTATTAACTCTCTATAGCTTAGCAGCAGAGCCACTGAGGCTGGTTATGCAAAAAATATATATATAAAACAGTGCTACATAGTTTTGATGAGTTCTTAATTCTTTAAGTGTCTCAAATGTATAAAACCCAGTTATATAGAGAGAATGATGACTATACAAGCATAGAGATAATGGTAAAGGAAAGAAGACTCAAGAGTAACTGTGCAAGTATAACCAAATATAAGCAGTAACAGCCTGCTCTGTTACAAGTCCAGAACTGGAAACAGAGTTCCAGCATGATATTTTGCAGCCAGAGTAGCTGCAGGAGGAAAAGGGGTGGGATTCAGGTGCTAAGAGTGAAAGATGCTCTTTGTGGTTTGGCAAAGGAAGGAGAGTTTACTGGTGTGATGAGTAAGAAAAGCTTGGGTAGCTTGCACTTGGGCTTCTAGGTGGAGCAAGAAGGTGCAAGTGCATAAGACTGGTGAAGTGACAAATAGAAGCCCAAGGGTGTTCCAGTAGCTACAAGAAGCTTCCAGACCATAGTTAGGAGACTTGTTCTGCTGTAAGAGCAACCTCCAGGAGTTGCAGTGCAATCACACAACTGATAGAGAGGAATGCAAAGTTATATTAGAGACAATTGCAATGGTACAACAATAATCAGTCACCTGACAGAAGAGGATTCAAAGAGAGCAAGTCTAAGGATCCCCACTGCCTGGTATTTTGCATCAGTGGGGCAGCAGGGGCAAAAAAACAACTGTACAAGACATTAACTGCTGGCCCTAACCTTGCTAAAGGAGAAGTCCAGAGGTTGGCTGAAAAAAGAAACCTACTCTGGAGTGCTCAAAATAGAAGTCACCTAATAGAGTTGGAAGCAGTGTTTGTCATGGCATTATGTGGTGGTGGTGTTGGGCATAATCATCCAAGAGTGTGGATCACTGTGTGATGGGCTCCATTGGTTTGAGAGTTTGATGTATTGGGGAGTTACAGAGCAAGTTCAATAATCTTGGTGATGGCAAAGATTTGATCAGGAAGAAAAATGTGAAGGATGATGTAGACTTGCTGAGGACATCAGGAATGAGTTACTATACAGTTAGCATCAGATCCAGCTAGTAAAGCTGCTGCTCACATAGGAGCCCCCAGGTTAGCAGAACTTGACACACTTTGTAACATACATGCAGATAGTATCTCATGTAGCATCAGTTAAAAAGGTGTTGAATACCAACATCAAATGTTATCTTAGTATATATGTAGAATGTATGATTCAATATAAGCATACTTTCAAGTAGATCTTGAATAGGCTGTGTGCCACATGAAAGTTACACTGACTTTGTCTAATTTAATAATTCAGAAGTTGGAGTTAAAGAGCTAAAATACAAGTCTATAAGTTTGGTTAGACATGATATACACATTGAAATGTTCTTAGCTGCTTGCTGCTGCAAATGACATGTAAATTACTATATATCTTAGGGGTAGTGTATTGAAGCTTACACAATATGCTATCATCCTTGACTGTGAAAATTCAGAAAAATCTGTCCAGGTTCCTCTCAGAGAATTTTGGAAAGAGGAAAATCATAATTAATGAACCCAAAGGTACAAGTTGTTCTGTATAACAGTAGCAGGGGTTGGCAGTCATGTTCATTGGTGGTACCCAATAGTGATTCCTTATAAAAGAGTGAAAAAGAAAGCTGTTGTGCCATTTTCATTGCAACAACTTCCAGTGGAAAGTCTTTGAACATAGAAAATGCCTCGTTCTACTATAAAAAGCTGGCAAAGAAACAGATAACAACAGCTTTCTTTAACTCTTTTTCTACTACAAACAGACTCTGGCCCTAGCAGTGGTTATTCAATAAGAATGCGTAGGGCATGAACTACAGGAAAAGAGCCTTTTTGATCAAAATACAAAGTTTGCCATAAGACAACTAGGTGCGGCTCAGACCAAGGTACTTTTCTCGAATCTCCGGGACGAGCAGTTCCCGAGATTTTAAGTACGACGTAAATCGACCTCCAAATGTTATGCCCCATCCAAATCCGAGATATGAAGCGCCTCCATTCTGCAAAAAGATGCATCAAGCGTCAATCAAGATAGTAAAGTCAAAATAAGAAGACGCGTTTTTTTACCTTTCCAAGAGATAAGAGGAAAATCTCAGGATGACCCTTATACTTTTCTTGCGCTGGCTGGCCATCAAGCAGTGAAAGTACGTTTTTAGCAACAATAGCCGCATGAGACGGGTACTTCTCAATCTGGCGCTGTTCCTTCAAATCAGCAATGTCCCCGCACGCAAACATGCGCGGATGTTCAGAAAGTTGGAATGTTCGAAGGATCCGAACATGGCCCGAGGGCGTGAGTACCCTATGACCAAAAGCAGATACGAGAAGCCCGGTATTTGGATGTGGACCACGGCAAGGGACCTGCATGAAAATGATCATCAGCAATCGCTTTTTAATTCGGATATACATACGATGAGATCAGGAGTAAGAGTAATGCCGTTTCGTGTCACAACTTTATTGCCTGTCAAGGCAGCCTCAGGTACGACATCTCCTAGTATAAGTGTCACACCAAGGGCGAGTAGTCGTTGCTGGACGTCGTCGCGGAACTTGTTGGGATAAGCTTGATTCAAGAGCCGCTCGTGACAGTGAACGATTGTGACTTTTTTGTTCTAAAAATAGGTTAACAAATGTAATTCATTTTGAAGTCTGATGGTCTGATGGGACATACTGGATCAAGGTCTTTGATTTCACCGGCAAATTCTGCCGTGGATTGAGAATTCTGACGCATTCAATCAAGAAAACTAAATGGGATACCGCAAGCAACAGCACCACCCCCGACGAGCAGTATCTCCCTTGCATGCCTGAACTTCGTTTGCCAATGCGCAAACCATATCTTCGTCTCCCTATACGTCGCCGGTACAGCGATAGGGCCTTCCCACCGACTTCCAGGCGCAAGAACTAGCACATCCCAATGAATTACTTCATTGTTGGCCAGTGTGACAGTCCCGCCCCTTTGACCATGCTCTGCGATCGCCTTGACTTCAGCAATGAGTATTTGGCCATTTCCGTTTGTGAAAAGTTGGTCGTATGGCATGATAACCTGTTCGTCGAAGCCGCCTTCCCGGGTCACAGCTGCTCGAATGCATCCTACAAGATGTGTAAAGTAAGGCCGAGAAGTAATGAGAATGATTTTGTGTCTTGAGGGATCAAGTGTAGCGGAGAGCTGACGGACAGTGGGTGCACCAGCACCACCACCACCAACGACGATGACCGTTTTCATGTGCGATGACAAAGGTAGCAGCAGACTGGGGGAATGAAGAATGACCCATTCTCCCTAAATTTAAGAGCGTTCGGGCAAGGGCGTAAGAGATTGAACAGGCAATCTTATCACGTTACATGTCATCTTTCCACAAGGGCTGATGACCCCCGGCAAGAATTGAACACACATGGATCACTTGGAAACCATCAAAAACTCGATCTCCGACCGCTGAAAATCCCTATGGGTGAGAGGCGCCTACTTTTGTACAAGTTACACCTTGGAAATCATCCATTTTTTATTCCTCTAGACAAAATGCATATTTTCATGAATTGTCAAGGCCGATTTCTAATGAGGTAGATTTTTTTGTCAACCTCAATTCCGCCACTCCTTCCGTATATAGTAATTCACGTGTCCATGGCTTGTGCAACGGCATTAGGAATCCTTCTATGAGATGTGTAGTGCCTTTGGCATGTTCTCCTGTAAAGTGGTGAACTTGTGATTACAATGGAAACAAAAAGATATTTTTTGGCAACACACCAAAAGAACTCAACGAAATTGAACTCGGTGGAATTTTGAAAGAAAGATACAATAATGTCCTGCAGCCTCAATCACCTCTTGCATGAGAGACTTCTGCTCCAAAACATCTGGCTGGTGCTGAAGAATGTGTTTAGCACAGCAATCAGTGACATCGCTCTAACACTTGACTGGCTTCCCTTCGCCTCCTTTGCGTGGTTCACATTTCATTGACTGTTTTTATTTGCTTTTTAAATTTCTACTTGTTGCTGTGCCTCCTTCTTGCCAGGTTGAGAAGTTTGGTTTTTGGATCACCTATTCCGTCGCAGTGACGAAGCACCGCGCACCATAATTCGCACGAAAACCCCTCAAATCCACGTCAAAAGGTATGCATTGTTCAATTTGACCAGGTAACAAAAATACAAATACTAATAGTCTCGTATATAGTTCTGTGCAGGAATACAGGGATTAGATAGTATAGTTATACAAATCACAAGTAAAGAGTCAAGCTCGAGAAAGACAAGATCAAACCTCGGACAAGGGTCAACGGCAAAAAACCACAATATCGCACACGACAAGAAATGGAGAAATGAAGCCACGCAACCAGTGCTAATTGCCGCAATTGTCATCCCAATGCGAATCTCTCGGAAAGGGAGGGAGAGGGGAAGTATCTTCACTTATTACCCATCGACATTCATCGCATCTGCCCCCTCAGGATTAAGCGACGCAACATGGCTCTTCCTCCTTGCATACTCACTCTGCCTTACCCTCTTCTTCGCACTCATTAACACACTATCCGCGACACCTTTCACACCGATTGACTTCCCACCATAACTCGACCTCTGAGCATGTACTCCTAAACTGGATCTTGTCCTCCCCGTCTTCGTACCGGGCGTCGAACAGGGACGGGAAGCACTTGCAGCTCGCTGTGATGCCAGCTTGGCAATAACCTTGGACCTTGATATTCTGGGCTTTCTCCCGTTGAACGATCTCTGCCTAATAGGTGCGCTTGAAGTCTCCGCTTCCTTGACGTCCTCCTTTTCAATAGCGCCATTTTCTGTTGTCGTTGTCAGACGCTTCTTGGTCAGAGTTGGGATTCCACACGGTACGGCGAGCGGTTTGCTGAAAATCCTTTTTGGACGTGGGGACCACGGTTCCCTCGGCGGCCGAGGGCTATTTGTGATCATACTAAGCCTTTCGCTACCGCTGCTCTGTGACTTTAGAATCTGAGCACCAGATCCCCCCACAGCGCTCTTCAAACTCATCTTCGAGCCAGAAACCGAAGGTTTATTGACAAGAGCCTTCGCCAGTGAGCTCGCGGTCGGCGCCAAGAGCCGCGAAGATGACAGCTTCGAGGAAGATATACGAGAGGAGCTTGAGCTTCCTGTAGCAGCAATTGAGGCCACATTTGACGAAGATGAACGACTACCTGATCCCGTTACGAGTTTCTTTGGACCCATATTACCCACAGTCCCAGACGATGATGGCCTGTTTGTCGACACGAAGGATGAACGGGTCTCGAGAGACGATACAACTGGGCCTGAAGCCCCCGTTCCTGACTTGGTTGCACTGCCTCTCGTGGTCGACAGAGCGGCGGTATTTGATGGAATGGGTAGATGAGAATGTAACGAGGATGTGGTGGAAGACATAGTTGCAGCTGCATTGTCTTTCTCGCCGCGGAAAGAATACACTCTGTTCACGGTAGGATTGATAGCAGTAGACGGACGTACTGGCGCCGGTGCCTTCTTCAGAGGGACTGAGGCGGAAGCCAATACCGGGGCAGAGGCAGGAGCGGCTTTAGTTCCCTTTGTGTTGATAGGCTTAGGAGTTCCAGTGGTAGTAGCCAGAGTGGTAGTTTTGCTTCCCCCCCAGACCTTCGCAACAAGCGATTTGGCAGATGAAAGGAATCCAAACCTCGAAGGCTTGGGTCGAAGTGCAGGCTGAGGCTTAACTATTTATCCTGAGTAAGTCTCGGATTGTGTCGAACGAAAATAAGACTTGCCGAGTACGCCACCTCGGCCGATGCTAACACGCCCTCTAGCGCCAGCAGCACTGCTTTTCCTCCTCGCCTTACTTATTTCAAGCTTCTTCTTCATTGCTTCCCTCTCTTTCTGCTCTCGTACCCCCTGCTCCTCAATCCTAGCTTTCTCTTTATCCTCACCTGTCATCGTCTCGTCTTCTCCATGATGCTCTTCCTTCTCAGTCGTCAGCTCCGCATCCCCCTCCCTGTCCGCGTGTTCCTCCTCACCATCATCGTCCCCAAACGCGCCCGGAATAACCCTTGACCGTCTCCTCTCCCGACCCTCATGAACAATCGTCGCCGCACTAAGTCTTCCACTTTCCCCACCAATTCTCCGTCCAAACCTATCCCTCCCAATTCCATGTCCCGCCATTCCACTGACACTCGACTTCCTGTTCTTTACAACAAGACCCGACCTCTCACGTTCCTTGTCCAACAAACCCCTCCTCCTGACCAGCGAATCAATGCCTTCCATCTTACTGAACTCCTCTTCGTGGAGCTTATCAAACTTCTCTCTATATGAACTTGTCTTGGGCGCTTCCTTCTCCTCGCGCGACCCATTAATACCCATGTCCACCGTATGCGCTCCCGACTGCAGTTTTGTGACAAGATCCAGCCCGACACCATCGACGCCATCTTGTCGAAGCCGCTTGTTCATCTCTTCGAGAACGCTCGCGGCGGCGCTCTTAAACTGCGAGTCGCTGACACTGTACTGAGGGAGAGCAGAACCAAAGATGAAGGGATCAGGCACAGCAAATTCAGTGGTAATAGTCGGTTCCAAGGTATGTAAATGGAGGGAAGGGATCGCTGGTTTGGGTGTAACCAGTGAAACAGGCGTGGACGCATCAACATTCACGTCATTTGACGCTGGTTCGGTGGAAGATGCAGAGCCCAAACCTTCGTGAAAAGAGTCAACGAGATCCTCGAGCGGAAGAGGAGGATATATTCCTTTCTTCTGTTCCTCCTCGTTGGGAGGCCATAGACTTACGCCACGAAACCCACCGGAGGGCTGAGGGCTGCCCAAGTCAAGATCGAAACCCGTTTTATATGGCTGAAGCTGGGGAGTTCGACCATACGAATCATTATTGAAGGCAGGATTAGAGATTAAACGAATCGTGGTGGTAGGTTGATCGCGAGTAGGAGTAGACGGATCGTTAAGACCAAGGCTCAAGCGGGCATCGGAAGGTGCTGGCACACCTGGTCGAAGGGAGTGCCCGGGTAGTGGCAAAGGATTGTTTGTTGGAGGAATTGGGTTACTCGACACAGCATCAAAGACGAAAGGACCTGTTTTAGTGTCCCGAAGAGAAGATGGCATGGATGTTTGAACAAGAATATCGTTACCTGAAGGAAGAGAAGACATTTGAAGACGGGATCTCAACGAGGAAGATGGTGGAAAGGAGGTTGAAGATGTGGTTGCTTTAGAGGCATTCCCCCGCTTCAAACTGAACGAAGAAGCCAGAAATTTGAGTGATGACGAGGTTCCTGATGCTGGATAAAAGAGGCAACGAACGTTTATATCAATAATAAGCTTTGAAATTTCGAAAAGCTGAATGGAACAACTGACACTTTGACATGACTGACTCGAATTCGTAAGAGCCCCCATTCCGCACAGAGTTAAGAGTTCCTTCGAACGATTTTTCATCGACTTCTTCGATATTCTCCATTGTAACGTCCCACTGTTCGCTTGGCCTCGCCATCTGAAAGCCCCAACGCGCATTTGCTGATTGCGATTGTTCTCTCTCGATGGCATCGTGCACTGTCTCGTCCCCTTCATCGTCGCCGCTGTTGTATGCGAGCTTCTCGCTCCTCACGGCAATGTTTAATGGCTCGTCTCTGGAGAGTGTCTCGGCAACTTTTTTGAGTTTTTCTATGAGTTCCGTGTTTTTTCCAGAAGCCTTTATGTTATGGAACTTGCAGAGTTTGATGAGCTGATCACGTTTAAGAGAATTTAGTGCGGGCGAATTGAACAGGATTTGGGTGGTCGTCGACATGAAAGGGTCGAAAGAGTGGAAGTCAAATTCTAGTCATGGAAAGGTTGAGCCAACGCTAACGCGAATTAAATTGACAATGAGAACGCAATCAACAATGACCACGTGATGATTTCTTGTTCATGGTTGGCTCAACCGTCAAACCCGCGTCCCGCACTGTTGTCAAGTCGGGGAAGAAATTAGCTGAAGATATAGATACGAAAGAATTGAGATCTCACGATATCAGCATCGAAGTCAAAGAATGGGAATCATTCTAGCTTCATATTCCCTATCTTATTTATGCGTCCCTGTCACCTGGCGGCACCTTTGTCGTCTCCGACATAACAGCAAACGGCTCACTCAATGTGGTCATGTATGTTGTACGTTCGGGTTAGTATATAATAATAGAAGGGCTGGGAGAATCAAGTGGACGCTCATACTGATCTCTGTCATACATTACTTATCAGGTTAGTCGTAAGAACGGCGCTTGTTAAACTTCTAGAACTTACCGCTTTTGACTCCAAGCGTATCTTTCGATGTTCCGTGGCAATATCATAACACGAAATGAATCAAAGATTGAACCCATCAGGGCAGTATGTTAAACTCTTCCCCCACTCCACTCTTTGATCAACGCTTTGAGCTTGAAGTCAAATCCGCACCTTGCCGATGACTTACTCAGGTCCGCACTGCAACAGTACGTTTGTGGAGTGGAAACATCATAACCTACAGGGACTAGTCCATTTCCGGATGGAGAAGACCTATTGAGCCTCCGAATGGCCGAGGTATGCTTCTAAAATCACTTGGCATGTGGAGTCGTCGCTCCTATCTTCACTGACTAGAATTTTCCATTTCTATCGTGGCGTAGTATTCTGCCTCATTCTTGGAGGTTTGATTGAGACCACAGGTAGCGGTCATTTTAAAGTGAGCTGACATACTCTAACATGCGTCGAACAATGTTTCATCTAGTTCACTATAAAGCAAGTGGGCAAACTCACAGGGACAACCTTGGACTTCTCTTGCTGATTTACTGTAGTTAAGCATCAAGCATTACATGGGGACAAATGCACTGATTGAAACCTCCATAAAGATGCAATTGGCACAGATGCATGAATCGCTAGCACATGTTGCTGCATGTCATTGTATTTTAGCCAGAATTATATCTTTCGGCAGTCAAGGCCAACTGTTCTGCTCCACATTCGAAGGCGACTACAGGTAACGATAAAATTAGTAGGATTCAGATGGCGTGGGTTCTAACTCAAGCCGGATTATTTGTCATATTGGTAACAACAAATCAAGGGGGCATAATGAATCAAGGGTAAGGATATATGATATGCAATACTATAGTGAGTTGTATCTCAACAGGACTTGGTATAGTTCAAGCACAATGATTACTTCGTTCCTCGTGGCTTTGTCCCTTGCTCTCAGCGCAAGTGCTCGTACCTTGACGGTCTGGCCGTTTCCAATTACTTGATCAACTACTGACTGAACCACTAAATTATTCACCAACGCATGTCCATTTACCATCTGGTAAGCCCCAGACCTTCCAAGAAGTTTTACCTCTGAACAAACAGAATATATAGGCCTGCAGTATGACCCTCTTTCTTGAAGG
>QLON01001356.1:0-20887 GCA_003313675.1 Termitomyces heimii
CAGGCTCAGACATATACTCGCGTTGTAAACAATGCTGACGTAGAGATATCCGGAATTAGCGCGAAAATTTCCCTCGTTGAACTTTCCCAAGGCCTTTAACACGACTGTGACCACGGCCAAAACTGGTTTGACTTGTACATACTCTGAAGAAAAAAGGTTAGTTTCAAAGTAGGCTCAGGCGAAGTACTTTTGAGACACACGCAAAATGCCACGCTTCAAGGAAAGAAAGGTGTACGGGTCACTAACATCAATTTCACGAGTGAACATCCTGGTGGGGAAAACTGGCGTTTTGGGAGGGCGACCGTGAAGGAGGATGAGAAGAGATCGCTCGCCACCTAGGTATGACAGAAGCAGGACGAAGAAGCAGTATATAACGAAAGCCTAGAAACGGTTACAACTGTTAAGAGCCTTCAAAGGCCGGAATGATTGCGCTTACTTCATATATGTCGCGGATAGCATCAATTAAAAACGCAGCCTCCAATGAAAACAGCGCAATAAGCGATGAAACGGCGTATATTGGGACCATGACGATGATTCTGACAACCATTCTGTAATTGACAAACGTAAAGTAAATCAAGAACACTTTGTGATGTTGAAACACACATATCACACACACCGTTGCAACATCGGCTGCCTGTAATTCTTCAAATGCAGGTATATTGATGTTACAGAAACCACGACTGCTACAAGAGTTGAAACGCCCGACAAGACTAACACTGTGGTCGGAAGATGAGATCCCGCTCCAGAGCTTGATGTAGTTGCCATTGTACAGAAGCCTCCTTTATTTAGTGAAGAATAAAAGCATATGTCTGCTTTTTTGCGTCGGCAGAGGGTAGAGGGTCGTTGTCGTCGTCGTTAATGTTCGCACGCTGCGATCACTATGTCGTTGCACCGATGACGACGTGATAACATAAGCAGTACCCACGGTCCAGGAGGCAACCACTCTCATGCATCGAGGCTCGAAATATCTGTACAAAAGATTATCAAGGATTGATATTGGGGAATGTCCTTTTCTTAACAATCTTCATGCATCATCATGTGATCATGCGACACATCGATTCCGAAAGTCGTTTCCTATATCAACACTTGAATGTGGTCTGAACAGTAGGTCCAAAGAGATCTTGTGGTGCTGAAGATGCCAATAAGCCAGTATCCTCGTGGACTAAGAATGCAATTTATTCCTAACAGTCTGTGTTTGCTGTCGTTGATTCGTGGTATAGTTGTGGCTCAGGCCTGAGGCTGAGGCCCTAGGTCTGATATCCATTTTCCAAGGAGGCGGTAGCCCAAGTCATCGGGACAATTTTTGGCAAACCAGCACAATGGAATGGTACAGCTACCTGCATGTAATATACAGCCCCATCTCGTCATAATTCCTTGGTACGGTCGTTTTCCCGATGTTATTCTTAGGTTCTTCTATCTTTCAGGCCAGTTCACTTTGCTGCTTCGACGTTTCACGTCAACCCCTGCTTTGCTCAAATAATGCGGATGCGTGTATTGCCGTTTTCTCGTTATCACCATCACCTCGAGGTTATTAAAGTACCTGTGATGCGTGATTGACGCAATTGATGATGATTTATGAATGCCTTCTGAACACAATCATTCAACCTTAGTGTAGAAATCACTGCATGGACACCATCGAAGTACAAAATCCATTACCTAATCCGGATGCTCAACGGTAGTCATGTCCTTTTGACCGTCGAAATCGAAGCTCCAATGTCAAGCTCCCAAGGTAGCGAGAAGCGAGGTCACAGCCCACCGCTATTATCGAATGGATAGCAGCTGTATGGTGGTCTCGGCTACAATAAATAATCATGCAGTATATTATAATCACCTTTTCAGCTGTATAATTCTCGGGTCAGAGCTGGGAAATCAACCCCATCACAGATTTAGGGAGCACATGAACCCTGAAACACTAGGTAAGATTCAAGGCTCATATCATCCTGAGCTATCTTTGTATGCCCTTTCTAGGTAGTAGCGAAATCTGCATTGAATAGACAACTGGGAATTTTGCCCGTTATATCTAACTCAGCATTCCGACCACCTGCACCACGGTGGAGGTTACCTTCGTTTTGTACTTGTTAATGTTGAGTGACCTTTTTCCGTCATCACAACGTCTCGATCAACGATCAATGGAGTCTTTCTGACACTTTCAAGATTAGACTGGTTATATGCAGTGAGCATAATTGTAGAGTTATATGATATCTACAGGTAAAAGTAAGTCCGGAAGTAGATGTAGTAAGACTATACTGTACTCACCCTCAGTCACTCCATAATGTGTAGTTGACTGAGGGTGTCTTGTGTTTATTCTACCATATCTGAGAAAAATATTAAGGTTTTCAAGTAAAGTTCGACAAATACCGATCGCTCGCCACCCAGATATGGGTGGCGACAGGGTATCCGAAGAGAAAAGAAATAAATAAACAAAGAAAAAGAATAATGACGTATCTCTAGTACTCGGGCAAGTCGTTTTACTCAACAGTAATGATCTTTAGAAGTTTGGAACAATGTCAGGTCCGGAAGGTAGTTATGAGTGATATCTAAACTATGTGGATTATGAGATGGCACAAGTTTTATGAAACAGAAATTGCTGGGTGGCTGAAATCGACATAATTCATCCATTAAATCTGATAACTGGTTTAAGATAGCAGTTATATTTTCAGATTGATACACGACTTGACGTGATTCAATCCATGTCCCTACCACATAGGGGGGGCAGGTAACAACAAGACCTAGTAGTCTGTTCTAGATTCTCTGAAATTAGTGGACCCCTCAACTAGTGCACCCATTGATTGCTTCGAGCATCTAGCTGGTGCGATGAACGGTGCAATGATTCTTTTCTTCTGTTGAAAATAACGGATGAATAACGTGCTTCTCAGAGATCACTCTGACATCCATTAACTCTATACAGACCTTATATTTATGGCAAGCCAAGACGAGGCATTTCCTACGATGATATCCTCTTGTCAGTGGTTCCCTTCAAATACATCCAATCAAGTGTGCGTTCGTCATCGATCCCACGTGATCGTCGGAGCCTTCCATCCTTGAGAACTTCACAAAACAGAATTTCCGACATCGCATTAATGGGGTAGTGGTAACCTGGGTCGTTGCCATCGACCCGCCGAGGGTTCGATTCCCTCTTAATGCACATGCGCGTCGTGAATTTCATTTCAGTGAATGAGGATGTAAGTCAGGAATTTTCCTGATATAGAGAAATCAATATCAATATCGCTATCTTACGATGGAAACATGTTACGATGTAACCAAAGCACGTGGATCCCAACGATACCAGCATCGTCCATGATATATTCTTGTATGTCCCCAATCCGATATTGGTCGACTATCCCTATTTTACACAAAACCTCAATATTTACAAGAGAGACAGATGTCCAGCAGATGGCTTCATTCGCCGTTGTAAGGAGTTTGATCATACATCCATACACGATCGTATCAAGAGATGCACAGTTACAATGTCAAATCCCCACTAAAGCGATTAACAATGATGCTGTAAAAATTACCCATGGTTTCATATCAAAATGATTACTCTTTGAGGTATTGGTCAAAGTCGAGGTTCGTACACCGGTCGGAGCCTGATCCGATGTACCTGGAGGCATACACCAATATGTTCAGTCATGGTTCCGGTCACAAGAACGGAAGACTGACTTGGCAAGTTACCGCCAGTGGCCTTGGCAGAAACCACGTCACCCTTGAGTTTGTCGCCAGCGTCAGACGGTACAGTGGAGAGGAAGCCCATTCTAGGAGGGTCGACCGACGGGTATGTTAGGTTTCCATAATAGAAAGACGTAATGACACTTAAAGATAGAAACATTCAAACCTGGTTGTGAAGTGAGGTCTCGTAGACGTACCCCTTCAGGAACGGATCACCGAGACTCCAAGAGAAAAGGAATCCACCTACAACAGGAGGGTCCGTCGAGACCAGGTTGGCGGTACAAGACTTCACGTCGTTTGATTTACCCTGCATAACGAAGTCGCGCGGATCCACGGGAAACATCTTCCCTCCGATTTGAAAGGTCAACGTGTGTGGCTCGTTACAGGGAAAGGTATTTCCGAGTTTACGATTGATTTCTGAGACGACGTCGGATGGGCCACGTAACAATGAGTTGCCCTAGATTGGTATCAAATCCACTGACAAACTGGGAGGCAAACTCGAGCTCACTGTGTCTACCAAGGCGGAGAGCCCGATATTGAGGGGAATCGAGGGCCTTTGAAGCTTGTTCCCATCGAGATAGACATCATCCACAAAAACTTCCCAGGTGATTGGATAAACCTAGGTTTACGAAGTCAATAACATGATGCTGGAACGACAACCCAACGCCACACCTCGTTCGGAGAATCCGGAGGAGGAGGCAACCCACCTTCGTCGGTTGTGTATCCACGCAAGGGGACCCAAGTCAGGCTGTGGTTAGAGACGCCAGATGGTAACTCCCCAATGCTTAACAATCCATCGTTTCCACCTACTTCGACTGTGTCTCGTTGCAGAGAGACGGTGAAATGTGGTGATGACAGAGCATTTGTCGTTACAAGTCGGGAAAGAAAAGGAGCAATCCTGGTGTACGAATCAGCAACCAGCTTACTGAAAGCAGCAGTCTCGCTCTTTGTTTGACGCGTGCTATGCTGAAATTTCGATCCCGAGTAAAGGTCTGCAATGGCGGGGAACTCCGAGCGTCTGAAGTGCGAGGCAACAGGGTTTAGCAACTTGGAGAAGTCAGGAAAGGCAGGCTGCCTGGAATTTGGACCTGAAAGTCCACGTCTTGGAAATTGGGCACCGGTATCTTGTTCCTGAATGAGCAAAGTCGTCCAGATCGCACTCATTAATGGTGAGTATAGGAGTGTGTAAGAGAGAAAACATAAATACCTGTTAACTGGAAATCCTAAACCGAATATTCCTGCCGATCCAGTGGCCTCTACACTTGTATTAGTATCATTGATGGCCGCAAATAGCTGTTCCGACAGGGTCAATCCTGCGAGTTTTACGATGTCGTCTCCAATCAATCCGTTGGCATGGGTCCCTGTTTGTGAATCACCATAGCGGAGCGCAACGTCAAGACCAACGGAATTGAATGTTGCTTGAGGATATTGTTGAACTGCTTTGGAACAGGCCATACAGGCGTCTGAGATGACCCAAAGGTCGGACGATCCGGTATCTTGTGATTGATAAGACTAAGCAAAACATGCTACCAAGTCAACTCACCAAGAACGATAGGCAAAGCTACTCCTCCAATATTTACGAGAACACTGTAAGATCTAGGGCCGGTCTAACACTTGATACAATTCATCCAAGTTCCACTCACAAATCGAAGTAATCACCCAGTCCAATCGTCGCAGTCTGTCCACGTCTTAGCAAAGACGACTTGTGCTTGTATATTGGTAAGTGAATTCCAGATTCCGTACGCAATAGTAGTTCATTGTTGATGGTATATGCCGAACAAATTATTGGTACAAAAACAATCCAAGCCTGTGAAAAGGTTGTCCACATGCCGACCTCGTAAGCCAACGAGGATGTGGAAATAGTAAGGTAGTATGAAGGGGGTCTGATAGATGAATTTGATGAGCATTGAAGAAAGATCAACGAGGAAGACTTGGCGACCTGGGTTAGCGGCAAGTCCCGCCAAGGCCGTGAATGACAATGATATGATGGTTGTATGTTTGATGAACATTTTTATCGACGTCAGACTTCATAGGACGGCCGTTTGGTCGTCATTTCCAAGCACGTAGACGTCCTGAGCGTGAAAGAAAAACAGCGGGAGGAATTGTGTCTGAAGCAAAACCCGGGGCCCAGGAAAGCGTAGCTCTTCAAGCCATCTCTCGCTTGATCGATCAGGAAACAAAGTAAATGGGGTAAATTCCGCATGTGTCCACAAAAACCAGGGACCATCGCTGAGGAGATGTGCGCAATCCCTAACTTGAAGTCAGACTGTGGGTCATTGTGCAAGGATGTTTGTGTTTGAAGGGGGTGCATTGATTAAACTCAATGCATACTTCGAAGGTTGTGCATGCAGTCCTGTGCGGTGGTCGTGTGTAGTGAAGACAAAAGCTATCGCGGAGTTCTAGCCACTTGAGCGCCAAAGTAGGATGTATCTCGACGTCTGCCGCTGACCCCAGTTGCAGTGATTTCGTATTGTTGCCTGCATTGAGGAAAATTGCTAGAGGGGGACGGCGCGGCTTGCGTAATGTCGATTAAGTCAGCTCAGAACGTTCAGAGTCGAGTTGTTCGCTGATACTTCGGGCAATCTTGTGCAATGTAGAACACTTGTTGTACATCGATGCCTCAAGGCTTTGTGGCTAGATTACCGATACTGACTGCACTCGTAACCAGACACCTTGGACTTAAATATAGTCGATCCGAAATTCTAATCTTCGACCTGGTCCGTGCGTACTACTCATGCATATATAAGCAACTCCTCATCCACTTTATTTCTTTACCACTCTGGCCTTTTGGCTTAGATCAAGTGTAGTATCTGTTCTTAATAGTTTAACCACTATTATGGAGGCACTGCCTCCATTATTGGTTATCTAATTTTTGCCGCCCTTGTCCTCTGTGCTCTGCTTGCAACACGGAGGCGCGATGACCTTGCCGCTGCACTACTGGCTTGTGTCGTCGGGGGATTCTCTCACTTTTTTTGCTGGTTGATCGGGATGCCTGTCTGTTATATGACATTGACCTCTCGTCCTAGCAAATGCTTGTGGAGAGATTGAATTCGTCGTACGTGTACTTAATAGTGACAATAGAGATATCTTGATTGACAGAAATCCATCATAATTCTGAGCGGCGGGGTTCTTTCGGTTCATGGTTCGTGTTGAAGCCGTCACTAGTTGCATTTTAAACGCACTATTTACATAAGGTTTTCAATGTAAGGCATTGTTTGTCATGCTAAACTCGATCAACGGGATCCGAAGTGCCTTTCCCTAATCGTTTTTATCTTCCCACGGATAGTTCCCAACTGACGTCTTTCTCGCATTTCGTGAGAGCGTGTCCATAACCGCCTACAACAGGAACTGAATTCTTAGGCAGCCGAGTATAGCATCGCCTTCATTCACCCTGTCCTCTGCAGTGACGATTCATTGGAGAACGCAATGCTTCAGGCTTAGGACAATGATAAAGAAGTCGTCTGTTTCCCCTGCTTTGAGAATACATTTGTATCTCTCGTGACTTGTTCCTCACTCACTGTATATTGCCTCTTTCGGTGATCCGATCAAGGTCAACAAATTTTGCGTCCCGGCACATAAGCGGGCCCCGGCGCAAGAAAGCATAACCTTAGACATCCGTAGCACAGTTTGGATGGAGAAATTGAGCTTTGCGACTTGTGTCGTTTGGAACATTTCCTGACCGTCTACGGGAAGATCTTTTCTTTTCTCGCCTTTGAAAGGCAATTGTGAACACTTCCTCATCGTCTTTGTCTCTTTCGCAGTAAATTTTGGTCCATCAGGGTGCTAGTGCGATAATCGATTCCCCTGAACAAGTAGGAACCAAATCAATGGTTCTAATGAGTGATCGAGTTTTCCCTGTCACAAGATTTCTTGCCGTCATATAAAAAGACTAGTGTCCGAGGGACTTTACTCGCTTTCATTTCTCCCAAGCGTGGTGAATTCAGCGCTCATGATGTCCACTCAGTCAACCGTGGTTCCCCTACGAGGCGCTGTTGTGGGATCTTTGCTCATGACTTTTGCATGGGGCGTAATCGCAGGAAGTGTAGGTACGTCATCTGGGAACTTGCTCTAGCCATCGTATTGACTAACGCTTACTTGATAGGCCTCAATGCTCTGATCAAGTCTAATCAGGCGAAGAGTCATTTGAAGAGCTTGGTACCGCCTAACACTATTGTTCACATTGACGACCATGGTCCGTATCGTATTTCCGGTTCTCCTCATGCTACTTTATTCATTGTTGATTCATCAAATACAGACGCCTTTGCATCCGGAGTTGTTCTCACCACAGTTGGCGCCCTTATCGCTATCTTATGCGCTGTCTTCGTCTTAATGCAAATATGCACGAAGCGCCTGGCAGTACGTTCGCTGCGCGTTCAGTCTCTCCTCCTTGCGTTCTGTTCTGTTTGGCTCTTCGCGACTCTGGTTCCATTCACAGACTTCTTTGCAAACGGCAGCGCCAATGTCACAGCATTCATTGGCTCATTCCAACTTCCTGACTCGATTGTCAAACAAACTGAAAATGCAATGGGAGAGACTAGCGTATATAGGCATATGTCGTACCGTACGTCAATGTTCGCGAGTCACCTGGATCTATGTTGACGGATGCGGTACCTTTTTTTTTTTAAATTTGAAATTGATCAGTGAGATTGGTTGCAATCCTCCCGTGGATCACCCTTTTCTTTACAATTATTGCCTCTGCCGTTTTATATATATCCGGATCGAAGGCTAGCCGCGCATGTTTGACATTTGCAGCCGCTGTGGAGAATACCCCAGATCCCATCGACAACCCAGACCCCATTGACGAAAAACATGAGAGAAACGAAAAGGCGCCTGTTACTGTCTTGGCATGAGGACGTGATATTGGTGATACTTCCTCTATGCCGCTACATCAAAACTCATCAATGTCTAGCTTCATCTGGATTTGGATTCCCTTGTTTCGTCATGCTATACCTCTTTATTCTCATCACGACTTATGACATCTTTACATTATGATGTGTTCCCTCGAGTTTCGCATCGATTACCGAGTAGTAGTATTGATTTTTCTCCGACCGCGCTTTAAAGTGGTTTGCATAAAACTTGGCACCAGGTCAGAAATAAATGAGATTCAGCTTAAGAGAGATGCTTTCAACGAGCCATGACGTCGAGATGCTCCCTTCACATCTATGCCACTCGACCTCCAGGATAACGAAAGTAACTGCTATTCTACTCTATGAACAACGAAGACTGGCTTCATGCGAGATTGTAGACTGTCGCTCATCATACCATGACGGAATTCTTGATTTGAGGCGCACAAGAGGTAATGTTGATAGGCACACTAATGGCACCTGAGGATGAGCATGTACCGTTGTCCTCAGTCTTTTATAGAAAGAAGGTCAACAATTCATTGGATCATTTCGTTGTCCGACTGAGGTCCTGGCACCGCATACAATTTTTCTAGGTTCGTTTTTGGTTACAGCCATCATGTAGATTCATATAGAAATGACAAGATCATCAATCGAGCTAAAGCAAGGCGAGAGATATGCAAAGGCGTCTGCACATGATGTCATGATATCTCCACATGTCCTTCCACATTTCCTTCCACCTTACTGTATACAGTCACGTGACTACATACATTGTATGGATTCCTGGATACATATCTCTTTAGTTCTATTCACTTCATATCCAGGTATGTCACATTAGATTGTTGTATACAACTTACAATATACCTTTGTATCCAGCTACCTTTGTGCTGTGTTGCAGATCACAGTTGGAGCCTAACACTTGAATAGAACTACTTACAAATATTTTCATCAAGCAATGTCAAGCACTCCCAATGCACCCAAGCCTACCCCCTCCATGGAAGAGGAAATTGCAAGCACGGTTTTCAACACCCTGTGAAAGGACCTTATGACTCAGCTCCAGGCAGGCCTTGATGCCCTCATGGCTTGCCTGCTGATTGTCAAACAGACTGGCTATGGCATTAGGTACTGACCCAGCATCAGCCCCCCAGAGAAGTATGATGGCACATACAAGGTGCTGGTGGACCAGTTTGTCTGGCAGGTGGAGGTGGTGGCAGAGTTTGAAGTCTTTTACAACAATTGTTAGAAGATCTTGTGGGTGCAGTTGTACTTGACAAGTTTGACTCACCAGTGGTCTTGCATCATCATAATAGAATTAGAGGACCCCATGGCAAATCCTCATTACTTCCAGTAGTTGGCATGGCTGGCAAACTTCAAGGTGGCTTTCAGCATATGCAACTTGGTACAGAACATGTTGAATTATATTTTGGTCCTGTGACAGGGCTCTTGGTTGATCATGGAGTACTGCATGGCCTTTTTTGAACTGAAGGCTAAGCTAAGCCCAGCAGATGTGGCAAGTGACTATATAAAGGATTATTTTTGGAAGGGCCTTAGTGGAGTGACAATGGAGGCATTAATCAATACTGACTATAAAACAGTGGAAGAGGCATGTAACAGCTTGCTGCATCGGGAGAGTAAGCTCACCAATTTAGCAGCTTGGTGGAAGGGTTTACTCCATGGAGCACAGCATGCAACTTCTTGAGCAGTGGTGTTGGTGACAGGCATCCAGATAATGAATATGATAGTTTGAACCACTCCTCCCCCCTTCTCCAGCAAATCTGAATGCAATAGATGTCAATCTTGCAAAGGTGGTGATGAGGAAATGTTTCAAGTGCAAGAAACTCAGGTACCTTATAGTGTAGTGCCCACTATGGATAGCAACAATCAAGGCAGTGATGCATGAGGTGCTGGTGATAGAGGAGACAAAGGAGAAGAAGGTGCTGGAGGCAGGTTTTATGTAGGATTGCCTCATGTAACTGTAGCAGATGCAACTATAGTGACCCCTAAGAAAAAGAAACAACAGCAGCAGGTGGCAGTGATATATATGAGGTCACCATGATTGCTATACTTGGCATTAGAGTTGCCAATTACATTGTGGATTGAGGGCATATTAGTGCCACTGCAGGCTATTGACATGTGGGCAATGGTGGATTTGGGAATGACTTTCTATTTTGTTAACTCTTGTTTTGTTTGCAAATAGGCACTACTCACAATACAAAAGAGAAGGCTGCTTTTACTGTGCATAATTGACAACTCAGAGATCTGCTCAGAACTTATTATAGCTAAGGTTCACCTGTGTATACTGATTGGGGACTATGTAGAGGTGCTGGTTTTTGACATTGCAGACATTGGCAATAACAACCTGATTCTAAGTGTGAATTAGCTATGCATGCATAACCTGGCAATCAATTGGGTGCATTCAACAGTTGAGTTTCCTTCACAGCAGTGCATGGAGAAGTGCTTGCTATGCACAGCAGCAGTGGCAATGGCAGAGTCAGCAGGTGCAGTATATGCATGAGCATGAAAGTTAGCATGCATGATGGAGGCTCACTGTAGGCTGCAAGTGTTAGTCTCAAAGGAGCAATTTGTAAAGCTGAAGAAGGCACAAACATGGAGGACATGTTTTCTGTGAGGTTTGAGAATAGCAGCAGTGAAGGAGGTAAAGGAGCATATTCGCTGCAGCAGCAGGCTATTCAGACTATGAAATTCAACTATTAGACAGATGGCGCAGTGAGTCATATAAACTCTACATTGAGAACAACCCTGCATGGATTCACTGCTGGCATCTGATACTTTCTCCTTCAGAAAATAGAGAAAAAGAAATATGTCATGTCATTTCTTGCGCACCTGTTTCCAAGGGGAAAAGGCATGGGACAGTATTGGCTGCCAGCAGTGATTCTTCATTTGTCATCCCTCCTCCATTTGGCCTACAACCATCTCGTTCCTTTCGAACCTCCGGCTCTTCGGAACTACACTGTAGTGGCTTGAGTCTTCGGCCCCAATCCCTCGGGAATAAGCTCCCGACGCTTGAGAACTTTGCAGGACTCAAGAAATACCATTTCTTTCCGCAAACAAACAATCGACCTCACATTAAGTTCTCATTCAGATGACAAATCAATCCCATCTCGCTCAGCTTTCATCCTTCCTCTCGTTACACGTCCCTCATCAATCGGCAGCTCTGAATTAACCGCCATAATGACGTGTCCTGACTTTTCATATGCAGTTTCTGTATTATCTTAGTATCCCAATGCTGCCATTACCTATGTCTTTTGATATCTTTGTGGAACTACTGACAAAAAATTGATCCTTGGAGGAATAGTCTCTGACATCTTGGGATACTCTCATATGCATCGTCACTCAATCTAAGGATTTGCATTCTTTGTAGGCGTCAGTGCCATCTCCTGGAGTTCCAAGAAGCAACCGATTATCACTCTGTCCACAACAGAGTCAGAATATGTTGCACTTACGCATGCGTCTAAAGATATTATATAGATTCACAAATTACTCAAGGACATTTCATTCTTTTATTTACATTCTTTTCTGACTGATTTATATTGCGACAAACAAGGTGCCATTTGACCCTTGAAAGATGCAACTTTTTATGGTCGAACAAAACATATCGACGTTCATTTTCATTTTATTCGCCAAACCATTTCCTCCGGCCATATCCGTCTACACTGTATTCCTACTTCAGATATGATCGTGGACATTTTCACAAAAGCTCTTGCTCAAGTTCGAATATTTCCGTGAACTCCTCAATGTCGTTGAGCCGTGCTCACATTGAGGGGGAGTGTTGACGATACGGACCCACAGGCTTATATAATCATTTTGTATGTTTTGTTTCCGGATGTTCCCACAACACCTCAGTGGTCATACTCACTGAGGTGTAAGTCATTCTATCATATACACATTCTTTTACTCAATTTTACTACCTCATTATTAAGTATATACAATACATTCATTTAGTGCTCTTACTCACTGAGGTTATACACTTCGGGAAATCCCTGGGGTTCCTTGAGAAAAACCTGTTAGAAACACGTTATGTAATTTGTAAATTGTTTTTCTCAAGTATTACATAAAATCTATTTCGAAAAACAGAAAAAAAAAGTTAAAGTTTCTCAATGATTTCCTTTGAGATAAAGGAAAAAATTTTCTTTCGATTATTCCTGAGATACAGATAGATTTTTATGTAATACTTGAGAAAAACAATTTAGAAATTACATAACGTGTTTCTAACAGGTTTTTCTCAAGGAACCCCAGGGATTTCCCGAAGTGTTATCTACCTCATTATTAGTCTTAATCAATCTCTCAGTTCCTCCCGAGGACGGCTCTGCTCAACAATCCTTTGTACAATGAAATCAATAAGAGATAATATTGACAACTATTGACAACTATTGACAACTCTTTTAACATTTGACGAAGAGAAATAGATAACTACCCACGAGACCTGTTAGCATATACGTAAATGGATGCTTCGAGATCTTCACACTTACGTCTTTTGGAACAAGGACGAGGGCTTAATAGGACAGCTTTTTTCACCGTGGCGTCTTACAAAGCTAAGTTCTGTGTAGTTTATGGAAACCCATGTCAGATTTTAATCAGACGGAGACTTCGACGCAAAGCTCGAACTTCGAGAAAATGAAGGATCACCGAGAACTGTGTTGATACCACGGCGAGGTGTAGGGGAATACAGTAGATGATATAGTACATTTAATTAGGAGAATGAGAATAATGAGTCAAATAAATAGGCAAGGTATCAGAATGAGATAAAAAAAGGTACAGAAGTGATGCAATAAAGGAGGATATAAATCATATTACACTGGGTTGTTTGATTACAGAGAGAGATGCAGGGTCAACGCGCACCCTCAGTCAAGTATACACAGACTGAGGGTGAGCACATACACTTACATACTGGGGACACTCTGTTTACGCTATCTTTCAATTTACTTATATGGTGTGTCCTATAGGTTGAGTTCACTATCTAAGGTTCTGACATGGGTGAGCAGATTGTTCAAGCGGCAATGAGGCATAACTGGCATCGGCTGGCGAGAGATCTGTCCGGAGAGACAGTGTAATATGTGAATAACATCCCTTGTATACCGACCTTGAAACAAAAACCCATAAAGGGCATTTACATACACACCTCACACATGATATCGATAAGGTTGTACATTGTTAATATAATGTAGAGAGAATTACTCCATTTGGGCCGTTTTTCTCTGGGACTTTGTTTATATCGTGAAGAATCCATTCAGCTTGGATTTGCCTATACTGTGAGGAATCAATCTAGTTTTGAGTCCTCAGCTAGGTTCTCATGGCGAACATCCTCCTAGATGCTGGTATCTTCTCATTGATTGTTTTTCTTTATTTCTACCTCAGACGCATAAATGGAAAACAACTACCCCTTCCACCTGGTCCCAGAAAGTTTCCGATCATAGGAAATCTCCTAGACATACCGAAGGACTTCGAATGGATAACTTATCATAAGTGGTGTCAGGAGTTAAGTTAGTTTTTCATGGTGTTTACGACATAAGCTCGAGTACTAATCCACCTTGTCAGGCTCCGACATCATTCATCTTGAGATTTTTGGCACATCAATCATCGTCTTGGACAATGCGGAAATAACTACAGATCTGTTGGAGAAGAGGTCTTCGATATACTCTAGCAGGTGATCATCTGTCGGCACTGCTTATACAAAACTTGACCAAATCTTCCCGAACAGAGCAAGGATGCCAATGATCAATGAATTAATGGGCTGGAACTTTCACATCGCCTGGATGCCATATGGTGAATACTTCAGCGTAATTTCGAAATAACTTTCTATAATCATGCCTTATCATTAGGTGACAATTGGTGAGGTGTCAAATTCTGGTCTGCGTTTCAGATGGTCTAAAGCGGACTTTGTAGGCGTCAACATAGACGACTGTTGCATCAAGAGTTTCACGCCGCGGCTGCCTTGCGCTTCCGTCCCCATGAACTGAAGGCTACTCACGGATTCCTCCGTGCCATGTTATTATCACCAGATGACTTAGATGGAAATCTTCGACAGTCGGTGAACGATCTACCTCTATGTAGTCTGTCTAATATTAATTTCAGGATGGCGGGTGAAACCATACTAAGAGGGACATATGGACTAGAAATTAAACCTAAAGATGATCCTTACATTCAGACAGCAGCCAAGGCCACCCATACCCTTTTCGCTGCCGCTCTTCCAGGAGCCTTCCTTGTTGATTTAGTTCCCCTCCTCAAACATGTACCCGATTGGATGCCTTTTGCAGACTTCAAACGCAAAGCAAAACAGTGGCGCAAGCTCTCGTCAGCTATGATCAATATGCCCTACGTTGCAGTCCAGCATAATATCGTGAACTTGTATTGTCACTCACAACGAACGAATGGCTTATTTAACTGACCATAGGAAAATGGGGATGCCACCCCGTCTTTCGTGCTGAGGAGCCTTCAAAATATGGATGAATCACATGATGTCAAACTTCAGGAATATATTATCAAATCAACAGCTGGAGCAATGTACACAGGTGAGCTTTTAAACTGGTGTATAATTAACCGCGTAACTCCTTGCTTGTTACCATTGAAATACAGCTGGTTCGGATAGTGTAAGTCCGCACTTACGAAGTTCGGGCGAGTCTCATTGATTGCATCCAAACAGACGGTATCGGCTATTGAATCTTGCATACTCGGCTTGCTCGAGAACCCCATGGTAGTAAAAAAAGCACAGGAGGAGCTTGACCGAGTCGTTGGTCCTAATCACCTGCCGACCTTTGACGACGAAGACTCCTTGCCATATATCACTGCGATCACGAAAGAGGCTCTCAGATGGAGAGACGTCACCCCGATTGGTATGGATAGAGATATGTTATTGACTTGCATTCCTTCTGTTCATCAGTGATCCAATAGCTGTGCCACATCTTCTTGACGTTGATGACGAATACATGGGATATAGACTTCCAAAGGGCTCTATGATCATAGCTAATGCATGGTAAACTCTTATTGTAAGTTGCTGAATGTCAGTCGATAGCTGTGTCTTTAAACAGGTCCATGCTGCATGACGAGAAGGTTTATCCTAACCCATTTAATTTCAAGCCGGACCGCTTTATCAAAGACGGAAAGCTAAATCCTGATGTAAAAGACCCAGTACATGCGGTATTTGGATTCGGCCGACGGTAGGTTCAAGTGTTCTACTTGTGTAATTTCCGATTGTAGACATCTCTAGGGTATGTCCTGGACGTCACATGGCATATTCTGCTATTTGGATTGCTCTTGCATCGATCCTTGCTGTTTTCGACATCACAAAAGCTAGGGATAAAGATGGAAATATCATAGAACCTTCCCATAAATATGTTTCATCCTTAGTTTGGTAAGTTTTGTTTCTATCCGGGTGTAATGGTAGATTCTCACCTTTTTCTAAGTTCACCGCTGCCTTTCAAGTGTTCTATCACACCACGATCAAAACAAGCAGAAGCTTTAATCAAGGGAACAATCAACGAAGAATACTTCTGAGCAGAAGTTTCAAGGATAATGGCCGGGTTTCAAGATAGTTTTTTTTTTGTTTTCAACGATTAGCTGACATCCGAGAGACATTGTTGACCTCTAACAAAAATTCTGGATATAATTCACTTGAATTTCTTTATTTACCGCGTGTATCAACTTATTATACCAATTATGATGGTGTGAAAACGGAGGGTCGGCCTCTCGCACGCAGAAACTCTCTGAGAAGGCGCATAGCCGTAAGGAATTGGCATCGAAGACCTCGCCCATGTGATGTTAATCAAAATTTAAAGCTTCTAATTTTCCTTGATTATCCGGTCTGCGCTTAGGCTCCGCGTTTGGGTAGAAGGAACCCACTGATACACATGTGTCATTGAGGCGTCTTCTGATCAGTCACAAAAAGGGACAGGCGGACTTGCGTGTTCGCTCCAAAGAAGACGCATGCGAGTCACACACTCGTCTCCCTTTCTCCTCTAGACCCACATCTATGTCGAATAAAGGTGTCGCACTAGTTACCGGAGCCGGTTCATATATTCTGCAATGCACGAACTTAAGAAGATGAACTAACACGGATTTAAGGCCAAGGAATTGGACGTGCAATTGCGCTACGATTGGCTGATGACGGATTCGATGTGGCCGTAAACGATTTATCGCCCACCGACCTCGAAGAGCTTGTTGAAGAAATCAGGTCTAAGCAAAGAAAAGGCTCGTTCTATGTGACAGACATATCTGTAGAGGAAGAAGTGAAAGGGTTAATAAAGAACGTCGTGGATTTTCATGGGAGCCTTGACGTGGTAAGTTCCTAAGGATGCCCAGACTCAAATCAGCCACTTGACAGATGATCGCAAATGCTGGGATTGCTGTGTGGAAACCATTCTTGGAAAGTGAGTGAATTGCTCATGTTGCACGTCGCCCATTCAAAGTAGCTTTTCAGCCACGGAAGACGATTGGGACAAACTGCTTGCCGTCAACGTAAAAGGGACATTTTTCTGTTACAAGTATGCGGGAGTGCAGATGATTTCCCAAGGTCGCGGTGGAAGGATAGTTGGTGCCTGCTCATTGGCAGGAAAGCAGGGTAAATTCGGTATAGTTTGTTATCCAAGTAATGACTACTCCTCCAACCATAGGCACTCCAATTATGACTGCATATTCTGCTACAAAATTTGCCATCAGGAGCTTGACTCAGAGTGCTGGTAGGTCTGAAATTTTGAAACCTGAAATGACATAATATTCAATGGACACCTGGAAGCAATGGCATTAGGCCAGCATGGCATAACAGTCAATGCGTATGCACCGGGACCCATTGAGACACCTATGCGTATGTATACCCAATTACCCCAAAACCCACAAGCCTGATGATTTTTCGTGTAGTCCAGTACTTGGATAGTGAAAACGCGGCACTTACCCAGGGTAAAAAGGGTGACTTATTGGGAATTGTGCATATATGGTCACAGCAGCACTGCCATGAGCTCATTGATCTTTGACAGCTTCGTCAGAAATCACTACTCGGCTTCAATGGAAGCCCTGCTGACATAGCGAGCCTCGTATCCTATCTCGTATCGAAAGAAGCAGGTTTTGTTACAGGTTAGTGTACTTGATCGCGATTTCAAAGGGCATATTCTCTGACACGACGCTTAGGTCAAAGCGTAAGCATTTCACGGCTTACGGCTTAGGTTATCAAGTTTATGTCATAAATTTACAGGTGTCTTGCAACGGAGGAAGATTTTTTGATTGAGGGCAAGACGGGTGAGCAAAGGGATGGATCTCTGCCCGACAAGAAATCAAGATTTTTTTGATTAAAATTGATGATTTAGTCAAACATCTGCAAAACCAAAAGAAACGTTTTGTTTACAGTGGAACAGTGTAGACTACCAGAAGGAGGGCACGGAGTGAATGGTGGACGTATTTCGATGACGTGACAATGGTGTGACTTGAGCACTTGTTATCGAATTACCGCCACATATGTATCTCTCGAACGAAATAACTGTCACAAGTTCTACTGCCCACTCACCCACTCCTTTAATTTGTCAAGAAACTCTTACTAAGTCCTATCCAAGTTCCGACTCATAGCCAACTTTCATCGACTTCTCCTTATCTCAACTCCTCCTTTTCTGAATATATTATCTTTCGTCATTACTTTCTTAAACACATCAAATTCACGGACTCGTAAATGTTCCAGATCTTTCTATTACAATTCCCCTACTTACTCTTCTCTATATACTCAACTATATAAGTTTTATGTATTCGTCTACTGGTCCTCAGGCAATTCAACACAGTTGCTTCACTTCTTTCTCAGTTACTCTCAGCTCTTTGGAAACTCAAGCCACAAACACTCTGCAAATTATTTGTCTTATTGCGTCATAAATCTTTCATTATTAGCCTTGTCTCTGACCAAGTTTGAATTGCTTCCTACTTTATGGCCACAACTTCTGTCTATCCAGACTATAACTTGCAGACTATCCGGCCGCATAATCCCAAAAACCATATTCCTTATACATGACTCCAGCGAACTCGCTGGTAACTTTGATCCTACGGCGATGCCTCCGATGGAACAAAATCAAAACCCTGGCACAGCAGGAACTACTCCTGCCATTGCACCTGAATTCGCTGCAATCCTTGCCCAACTTACCCATAACCAGACTATGCTGCAAAACAGCCTCATCAGCGTCATGAACAAGGTTGCTCGTTGCCATGGTCAAGAAGTTCCTGACCAGAACCCCACCATTCACAGCAGTCATGTCAAGCTTAGAGAGGCGCGTATTTCCAGTGGCAAACACGGTGACGTTACTCCATTCTTGTCTGAAGTCAAACACATCATCCAGTTTCACCCTCCTTCTTTCCCCGATGACTATTTTAAGATTTTCTATGTGAGATTACATCTCAAAGATGTCATGCCCAATGAATGGTTCAATCATCTTGAACATGCAAACTCTCCCCTCCTTTATAATTGGAACAAATTCCTTGTTGCATTCACACAGAAATTTGCCAATCCTTTTCTTATCCAGATGCTGAACTTGAACTCAATGCACTCAAACAAACAGGATCAGCATGCTACTACTTGACATCCTTCAGGGAACTTGCCAGTCACCTCAACATGAGACATGACTGAACAGACAAAAATCATGCAGTTCATGAAAGGTCTCAAGCCTTCCATTAAAGATCACCTTGTTAACATAGTGGATAGACTGTTGATGCTCAAAGCCTGGGAATCCTTAGTCATTTCTATTGACACCAACTTACATCAATATGAGATTGAATGTTGCTTAGAAACAGACAAGGAGAAAAAAGATTCCTCTGAACTGTCTGTATACTTCAGAGCAAATTCTGTCCTCAGCACCAATTCCTTTTGCACTTGGAAACAAGTTCTGAAGAAACTCCCAATCTCTGTGCCAGAGAAGATCAACAACCACCCTGCACAAAACAATGACAAGAAATTCAACCACATGCTCAGTTACATCAACGAGCCCTCATCCTTCCCTTAGTGACCACTTAACTTGGGACTGCATGACTTTCCTCCACACCTCAACTTTTCTCCCCCAGCCATAAAGTGAACCCCTCCAGTGCTATGCACACTCTCTTGCTTTGAATCACTCCCTCAGATCCCTGAGAACCTCCTGATGGCAGATTACCTGGTGGATGGGGGCCTGCTATCAGCATGTTTCCTCCTTCAGGGGGGCCCAGAAATGACTATTATTATTACTACAACCTTGGAGGGCCCCTTGCCAATGGCAGCAATCTGGCAGAAGTTTGAGATATTCTGCTAACCTCCAGTACAAACCATATCACCTCCATGTAAGTTTCACTTTTTAGTGAAACCCAACTAGTAGATTCCAGCTCACTAGAGTGAGCCTCCAAGTTAGTGGAACCTGACATTTGTGTGCTATGGGAAAGGCCAAAAAAGGGAGAAGGGAATTAAAGAGTTACAGGAGAAACAAAGGCAGAACAGAGGACCAGAAAAGTAGTCAGAGAGTCAGAGAAAGTAAACCAGTGATATATAGAAATGAAATGGGGATTAGAGTACCAGAGTTGAGATGGAGTGAAAAGAGGTTGAGCCAGAGTGAAAAGAAGTTATGATGGAGGAAAGAAGAAATTGGACTAAATTAGAAATAGAGCAAAGAGGAAAAAGGGAGAAGAAATGAGAATGGAGTAGAAGGGAGATAAAAGTAACATAGAGAGAATTGGAAGAGGGAGATGAAGATTTAAGAGAGATAGTGTCACGACCCCTTCCAAAGTCCCCTGGAACAACCCCAGAACCCCACCCGGGACCCTCTTTCCTTAATCCCACAACATGCCCCACCCCCACAACTACCGATGCCACCACCAACTTGCATCACAACTGCCATCAGCCAACCCCTGGAAATCCTGCATCATGGACCCCGGGATCAACTGCCATTACCCGCCAGATCATGCTACCTGCTTCCAGCCATCATGCATCACAACTCCCCCTGCACCAATTGATTGTGCACCCCACATGCGTGATTCAAGTATACAGTCCCGGCCTGTTACTCAATGCCTCCCGGAAACCATCCCAGACACCCCGGAACCCTGAGACCTGACCCTGTAGTACTTATAGCATAGTTCACCACTGTATTAGTTAGTCTTGATATTACCTAAATTGTTGCATGCCCTTTTGCTTGACTAGTACACACTGACTGGCATGCTTTGACTGGCATGCCTGAATAATCATGTGCTCTAAGTTTGGTATGCATTTTGCAACTCATAAATTGCTAACCAGGTCTCATCTTAGAACCTCCAGTTTTGACTTGACCCCACCAACTCCCAGCCTCCACAAAACACCCGAAACCCCAGATCAATTCTGTTTCCCCAGAATTGACTCCCTGTCCATGTCTTGAACCCTGGAGCCCAAGCTCCGGAGCTCC